>JAHZNP010000175.1:0-111224 GCA_020615345.1 Triops cancriformis | reverse complement strand
AAATTCGTGGTAAAAAAATCAGTTTTGTAAGTATTTTTACAGTGAAGTCCTTGTACAATATAATTCTGCTGCAATGATTCGTTGTGCAGCAGAATTATACAAGGACTTCACTGTAAAAATACTTACAAAACTGATTTTTTTACCACGAATTTGTTGTACAAAAACATTTTAAAAGTATTTTTACAGTAAACTTAAAGTATTTTTACAGTAAAGTCCTTCTATAATTTGATGCAATTGTAAATGTACAAATTTTTTTTACAGTGTAACCACTGATGTGGTCACAGGGGAAAGAAGTATCGCCGATGCTGAATCAATCAAATTAGGACGCTTCACTCAAGCAAGAAATAACGTCTTATCAAATTTATCACCAGCATCTGAAAACTTTTGAGGATGTCGTATCAGAATTTTGACACAAAGAAATTTGCAATTCACAAGAACTCATACGTGCAAAATTACATGGCTATTGATGAACATTGACGTATTTCAAATCGTGCAGTCAGTTCGACTAATTAATTGTTTCCAGCGGCGACTTTTTGCGAATTCCGCTGTAACTATAATTCCTTTCAGGTATTTGACTCCGCAATCACTAAGTCTAAAGAATGTTTTTCTTTGCAACTGATTTGAACAGAGCTTCAATCAGCCCACTTCAGACGTTCTTTTTGTCCTATTATACAATACAACTCTTCTGAGTGGACGTTTTGATTGCCTGAGTTTTTATTGTTGAGCTACATTTATTTATCTAGTGTAAAAAGATCGGCAAATTTTCTCTGTCCATTATACGACCATTATATGATTGTGGTAATGTTCTTTCCCGTCTGGACCAATTCCGAACATCCGAATCTCTGCTTACGTGAACGATCATCGGACACGATTTGCTCGGTTGATCGGAATTGCCATCTAAGGATGCAATGACTCGCGCAATACGGTCTTTGAACTCTCTATTGCACTATGATTTCCCTAATTTGTGTTTACAGAAAACAAACATGATATAAGTTACTGTAGAGTACATGAACTGTCTGCTAGCCAAGCTGACCGATTTGCGCACACAATTTCACTGCGATGGAGTGCATCATATTCGTAACGATATCAAGCCCGCTCATACGGAAGCCATCGCCTTAGGGCACAGCTCATCAACCCAACGAAAATCCTAGCTTTTTTCCTTTATATTTTCGATACTGTACTATAACTCATCCGAAGGAGCTGCTGTTGCGTAGTTCCGTCATGGTAGAGTCTCTTTTTGTCCCATGAAGACTTAAAGGGAGGCAGAATTATGATTACGTATTGTATGCGGCGGAGCTGCAGAGCGTACGCGCGACCCCACAGCGGAAGAGGCAAATGACAGTGGCTATAGGCGTCGCTCCATCAAACACTCATCTTTCCGTTTTCTGTTTTGGGGAGGGTTCATTCTTTTTCTAGGGAGATCAAGTTTTCATATACTTTTGCCCCTCTGCTTTTTTATTGAGTTCTGATCGAGTCCGGAGACACAAGGTTCACGAGAGTCTATTACGGAAGCTTTCCAAAAGCAACAAAAAAGAAGCTCGAACAAAGCTTTCCAACAACCACTGCAACGCGTGCCCCCGTCTAACGTTGACGGAAACTGAAGGGGGTAACTTTTAACGCGTTAGCTCCATTTTCTGTGATGCGAGTCTTTCGAATCCCAGTACTACAATTTTGTGTGATTCAACGTCACCGCCATTATGGCCCGCCAGCCATGAAAAGGATTTTCATTGAGTACATCAGGCATTCAAAAAAGGAGTTCGGGTACATGGGAGTTAAAAGCCCCCTTCTGTCGCGGCCTGCTTCCACTCGGCGTGTGTGATGGTGAACCCGGTGTGCATCCTTTGCTATAACTTGGTTGACCGCTGCGGGACTACAGGCATGTCCACACAGGGGGCTAATGTCACAAGCCTGTCACCGGTATTATGTTCAAGTCATCAATCGAAGCGTGCTGTATTGAAAGGGCACAAGTACGACAGGATTTCAAATAGAAGCGAACGCTGTTTGAATCGAGTTAATACTACAAGTAATATTCGGCCCACACAAAGAACTACACTGTAAAAAATCATTTTGTGAATTTACAATGATGCGTTGTGCAGCAAAAAAAATACAAGGACTTCACTGTAAAAATACTCAAAAAACTGATTGTTTAACCACGAATTTGTTGGAGAAAAACATTTTAAAAGTATTTTTACAGTAAAGTCCTTATCATTTTTTGCTGCAATTGTAAATAAAAAAATGTACAGTGTAGTAGATAAAATGCTTGTATCATGTCTTGCGTAATATAATGTCTGGTACAGGGATGTTCAACCCTATCAACATTCGCAAAAATTGGTGAATTGAGAGAAATGGTGGCGATCGTGTTTTTCGAAAACCTATGGATATTTACCCATTCCTTCGCTAACTCAGATTTAGGACAACGCTTATGCAGTTTATTGGCATTAAAAGACTCGTTTTCTAAGCAGCAGTGCTAAATAAACTACGCTACAACTGGTAACATAACGAGATTTAGCTTTCAATCCATTTTTCATTATTTCTACGACAAAAAGTTTGGCATTGTAATTTACATTGTAAAAATAAATATTTTGTGAATTTACAATGATTCGTTGTGCAGTAGAAAATTACAATGACTTCACTGTAAAAATACTTGCAAAAATGATTTTTTAAACATGAATTTGTTGTAGAAAAACATGTTTAAAGTATTTTTACAATACAGTCCTTATAATTTTTTGCTGCACTTGTAAATTCACAATTTTATTTACAGTGTACGTGCAACAAAATACTGCAATTTTAAGTTTCACTTTAGTTTTTTGAGCGACGTTTTGGGTTTTTAATACTGTATTGACAGTGTTCAAGTTTGAGGGTACAATTCAATATTCTGCCATTGCATAATTTCACCGTCACTTTTTTATAAAGAATGCACACTTCTGATTGTGTTGGCGAGTTTGGCGAAGTTTTAGAATATGTTAAATGCATTGGTGACTTTCTCATATAATTCGGTGACACGTTGGTGAACCAAGGGAAATGGTTGGACGCTGCTGGTAGAGTAAGTTAATGTTACACAGATTTTACTGGTACAAAACTAATGGTGGGGGTGATTCTTGATTATAGATACATTTAGGTTCACACGAGCCAAGGTGCCTCAGAGGGCAGGGGATGCTAGGACCGTGTCAAATCTTGAGTAGGCTTTGCTGATGACGTGGGACCAATTTGCAATCAAGTAACGTATTGGGGAGAAACGTATGGATTTGAGAAGGCTTCCGTTTTGGCTTGCCAGCGAAACGAATTGGCGAGGGATCAACGAGATACTAAATTTGCGCCTTTTGTGGTTTTCATTTAGTGGTTTGGGGAGACAAGTGTGTCTCTATGTGTGTATACAGACACGCGTCGGAATCGAGGCAGGACCAAGGGGGAATATTTCACACTCGGGCTCGTTAGGGCCTATCCACGGCTCATTGCCTTTTGGCTTCCCATAGCAGAGGCTGGGTGAAGGAGACGGTGCGAGCGTCTCTTCCGACGCCCCCCAACGACGTCCGGTCTCCATGTGAAACTTCTTCGAGCCGCTATTGACAGTTTCTCGCCCTCGTGCTTTTATGCTACTAAAGATGGATGACCCATCATCCTTCTCGCAGGACAATACGCTTTGCATGCGGGCAACAAAGTGACGGATTGTTCGAATATGGATGCTTTCTACTGGTACTGGTTGCAGTTTAGGCTTGTGCCCCCTTATTGTCCCAGACGGTTCGATTGCTATGCCTCTCTTCCTTTTTTATGGCATCTCCAATTGAAAGGCCTGGATGCTACAGTAATTTATCATACCGGTGCCACTAATAAAAGCGTAGATAAATTCTCTCTTTAGGTAGAGCAAATATTACAAAAATGGAGGTTAATCAAGATGGGTGCGTACAGTGGAACTTTATTAGCATAATGAGTCTTGTGCAATGTCGGAGCATTAAGCAGATCTTAGCACAGGTTTTTAAGTAATCACTATTAGAGCTTGGTTTATTGCATTTTTTGAAGGGGACGTCTGCTAAATTTAGGTAATTGGGTACAAAGGTTATTTTTGTTAATTTGAATTACTTACAACCGTGTTTTGCTTATGTATTTATTTTTTTATTTTTAAACAAATAGTAGAGAGAACTGTGTGTAAGAAAATACTATTTAGATTTACATTAATGTATAATATTTATCACTAGGAAATAATGATATATCACAATCACAGGGTAAATGGAAATGATTGACTATCGGTTTACGGGATATTCGGAAGTAATCCGTACAAATTGTTATAACGGATTGCGTCCGAATTATAAATTATTGTAACGAATGGGGAAGCAGTAGTTTACTGATAAACAGTAAAAAGAATTAGTATTTACTAATTCTTTTCACTGCATCTAATATCATATACTAAAAAATACGTGGTGTAACTAAAGGTGAACGTTCTGGAGACCAGTCGCAAAACAGGTTAAGTAAAAACTTGGGTAATCATTTAACAGCAATCAATTTGATACAAACTCCTTTACGTATTAAGGTCGTTTACCTTCTACACACGTTTTACATGTGAAATAAAACGATAATCTTTGTCTAGTTCAATTGTCCAACCAAGGAATCCCCGAAGGTGTCGCTTAATTTCTGCAGTTTTCACGATATTAAGTATTAGTTTTGCCCCTGTCCAGAGCCGTACAGTTTCGTATAGATACGAAGTCTATTTTACAATACACACATACAACTTCTAAAACAATTTGTAAAATATTACATAACTAATTTTATAATAAAAATAATAAAATGAATTAAATTATACAACAAATTAAAAACAAAATTTAGACTTACCGTTTCTCTTACACAGAAACACAGGGAAAACAGCATTTGCGGGCCTCAGTGTTGCGTTTGTTCCAAGTGTAAGGACAAATTCAATAAAAGAAGAGCATCCACTTACAATCATCGTTTACTTTCAATGTATAGGGATTTTTTAGCGTTGGAATAGAATTATTTCTGGCGAAACGTCTTGTTGGACTACACTACCATTAAATTTCGTGATGTAAACTTAAATGGTTTACCTTGCTGCCCTTGTCAAGCTGGCTTCGTGAGTATCTTTTTGCTTGTTTTTCCTAATGAACATTACCTTACTTGCATTCTCTTGCAAATTCAGTACAAGTTTGAGCATATTTTAGATTTATCATGCGTACATTTAAAACTGTTTATCGTAGGCACTTCCCACTTGTTTGTGAAAAACTTGCAAGAATTCTTCCTTTGCATATGTTTACCCCTAGCATATAGGGGATACTGTTACCGAGGCCGCATTTAGGGCGGTTTGAGCTCACCCTTCAGCCGAAATTTTCATTGCACTGATAATGTTGAACCATGGTAATGCAGTAATTTCCCAAAAAATCGCATTGCAATTGGAAAAGTCCGTCTGGTTTTTTTAGAAGCACACCGGGTGTATGTTTGTCTATATTTTCTAAAAGCTTCAAGTTTCTACTGAAAGAACTCATAGTACTACAGAACAAAGTGAAGAAAACTAAACTGTCTAACACGTCGATGAAAAGGGACATCACCTTCACCCTATTTCGACTAATGACTTCGAAATTTGAGCTAAGGGTTTTTTTTACAACGTGAAATCTAAAAGTGAATGCAGTAATAAATCTTTTCCTCACCACCATTTCTCATCGTGATGTTTGCGCTCAATCTTTTAGGAGATAATGTTTTATCTTTCGGTAAAATGGGTGTGAACCAACTCAAGTTCGTGTCGAACACCAGGCGAAGTTTCGTTTCCCGCCCTTTTCCGCTGTGGACACATCATGTAGGACAGTATAGTGAAACTTCCTTTCTTTAGATGGCGTAAGAGACGCGCCAAATATTGATACAGACCGGAAATGTTTGCGCGAAATGTCCAGTTGCGAAAACTTCGGAAATCAGGAAGTTGTTCCTGTTCACTTTAAATGAACTATAAAACTATTTTAAGGAACGCTTATTGAAAATTGGCGTAGTGAATGTCTATTTTCTCGTGTACGTCTCAACTAGAAGCCTTCCTGCTTCATAAAATAATTGGTCTTGGTTCTACTATTCTCAAGAGCACAGAAGTGCTTCGGGGAGAGCATATAAACCTTCCCACACCATTTATTTGCGAACAAACTTGCTTCGTGAATAATTGGCTTCGTATTATCAGGGTAGGTTTCACGCGTATTGTAATAATTTATATTTAATTTCGTTAAATCGCGATAATGTTTGATAAGTGTGCATTACAATTCAGTGATTTTCCATGAGCACATGTAACACTTCTTTCAATGTCCTTTTCGTTATTAGTTACGGCAATTTATTCAACACTACTCAATGGTGTACTTCAATCTTGTAAGCTAGTAATTTTGCTGGGATACTTACAGCAATTACAGTAATGTTGTTGGAAATTATCACACCTACATACCGCAATTGCTTAGACTTCTTAAAAAGAAGTAATCGTGAATGAGAGAACCCCGTGTGAGAAAGGTAAAGGAGTAACATGCATACGAAGAAAGCAACATAATAAAGAGTTTCAACATTTTATTTATTTATTATGCGTTTCTCATAACTTTTCTCTAATTCATCAATAGTGAACAGGGGAGAATATTGATCTTAAAATAAAGCTAAACTCCAAAATATAAAATATTTATGTCTTAATGGATTATTCTTCTAGAAAGCAGCTAAGGACTTTTTTCACAGCAGGTTTTACAATATGCATTTTAATACCCAAAGTTAGTGCGCTTTGTTTCCTGTTTCTTATTTCCTATTTTACTTATTTGCTCTGTGACTATATAAGCTATTTTTGTTATTCAAACTTCTAAACAACACAGAGGACTGGTATTTTAGTGTCACCGCACTGTTGAACTCATGGAATTAAACTCCACTTGAAGTTGCGCTGTTCTGGCTTTATGTTAAACCAGGAAACCCGCAATGCGAAACTGACGAACGGACCAGTTCACAATAAAGCATGCCTTGGAGGAGTTGAACTCCTAGTTCCCTTTTTCTCATTATATTGTGAACCTACGAAATCCCTAATGCGAAACTGATGAACAGACCATCACGATAAAATATGCCTTTAGTACAGTGCTTTGGATCTTTCCAAAAAGATCCCGATCCGATCGATCAGATCATTTGATCGGATCGGATCGGATCTGCGGTATATCGAAAAGAGCATGGATCAGATCTTTTTTTGAGGAAAATTTACCGATCCATTCAGGTCACCTAGTGGCCGCTCTAGTAACTCGACTGATATCAATGTAGCGCACTTACAACGTGGTTTCGTAGAAAAAGTGTGAAATGAAAAAAGTCCGATTAATTATTGCAGGTCCTGATGCTACCTTGCTTTTTTGTAAATAATACTGCGCTCTTTTGTGTGAATAATATTACAGACATATATACTTTAATATTATAATATAATAATGGATCGGAACTTTGATCGGATTGGAATCTTTTCCGATCCGGATCGAAATTTTCTGAAGATTTGCATGATCGGATCGAATCGGATCGGCAAAAACCGCGAATGGTCGGTGAGGATCGAAGATCCGGCGAAAAAAAAGATCCAAAGCACTGCTTTAGTAGCTGTTAACATTCGCAAGGAATCCAACTAAATATTTTGTCATAGATGGCAGCATATGTCAACCGCTGGTAGAAGCAACGCGCCTTCGTTACATGGAGAATGTAGGAGAGAGTGAGGCACGTTCGGACAATTTTTCTATTATATTTTTGCAATCTGGAGACCTCCGTATGAAATGAATCCGAAAACTTTTGCACGTTTTACGAAGCCTTAGCGTCCGCTTTACTTGTTCATCTGGTAGTTTTTCGTTTCTAGTTTTTAAGTCGGATATGTGCTATTCTGCAAGCTCACATTTCGTCCGAAGGTGCCCCATGCATGGAGCACCTTCGGACAAAATTGGGGTAGATCAAAGATTCCCTTCTACAAGAACGTCTTGCACTTTTTTGCCAAAAAAAAGACTGATCGAGGTGCTTTTTTATGGCCTCCAGATTTGCGAAATTTTCACCATGAAGAAAATTTTAAAGAGAGCGGAAAAGATAGTTGTCTGATAGAGTAATGTCAGGACTGGAACGAGAGTGCTGCTAAAACATACCAGGAAAATTCCAATAGTTTTTGTCAGGTACGCAAATATATGTGTGTGTCGCCGAGCGTTGTCGTAAAGGGTACGCCTCTTCTCTCGACCATTCCTGGCGCTTTTGAGCAATGGTATCTTTTAAATTCTCAACTCTCGCAATATTTGTCGGCATTTATGATTTCACCTTCTAGGAATAGGTCATAACGATTCACTCCTTTAAAATCCCACCAGATGCACAGCGTCACATTCTTCCGGTGGATCCCAGCTTTAGGGACGGTTTGTGACGCCTGTCTCTTAATTCCCGAGTTTTTTTTTCTTGTTACGTTATGGTAGACAATCCAGTTTAACCTCCCGTAGTCATCTTCCTCAAAAAAGTTGCTCCTTGTTTTTATTCAGCAATAAATCGCACGCGTCCACGCGCTGCACCAGGTCCTGTCGCTCTGGTCATGCGGGAGCCGCGCGTCCGCTCTTTTCACATATCCAGCTGATTTCGGATGGTTCACAACGCTTTCTTTTGGTAAACTAACGATATCCTGTATCATGAATTGTCACACGTGGGTTTGCGTCCACCAAAGTCGTTATTTTGTCCGTATCGACCTCTTTACGGCGACCCGGTCGGTCACCCTATTGACGCAAAAATTTCCCCTTCGAAACAGCGGACACCGTTTCCGAAACACACGTTCTTAAGGGCATCAGGACCATAAGCTGCACAAAAGTTTTTAGTCGTTTCCCAGGCGTTGAGTCCGTTGTACAAATTATAACGCAAAATATGGCGATAATTCTCAGCGGTATCGCTTATCTTCTAGCGTTGAATTAAAAATTTGTTTTCAAGTCAAGAATTACCAAAGTTTGGCAAACATATTATTAAGAGATCCCTTCTGCTAATTTGTGAACAAGAAAATGTGTATGCACACACAGAGAAATACGCGGGCTGTTCGAATGCGCAACTGATGGAAAATCAGAACGTGCTTTTTGATGAACCCAAATAAATTAACGAATTATCAAGTGAATAAACATCCGTTAGGAGTAAAGTCAAGAAAGAATCTAACGACACAAGCAATAATAGGAAGTTGCAAAATATTAAGAAATATAAGTTTGGATAGCTAGGTGAAGACTAGAATAAATGAATTAGACGAGACTATATGGTTTGCACTTTTTCGTACAATTGCATTTTCAGAGATTCATGCGAATATGTTATTTCTTGTGTTTATTATCAAAAATAAAAAACGGAGAACAATTATTGTAACGTGGTTTACAATAAAACAAATAAAAAGGTTAATCCAAGCGGCAACTCCGTTGTCCCGTCCAGTATGAAATTTGCCTTTGGATTGCGGACTTTCCTATCGCTAGGTCATTTGGTGACGGCAACTTTCGTTAGATGGCGCTAGTGGAGAATCTGTCCTTTCGTGGTGTTAGACCTTGGTCACTAATATTTCCACGGCAGTTAAGTGGCAAAAGCTACCTTTCATTCGAGTGCGTGACGTAAGAGAGAGACGGTTAGTGATACCACGTGCTGAACTTACGTTTGTGAACGGATACAATCGCTTGAAAAATGCCCCTGTCAGAATTAGTTACTTCATTAAGTAGTAACCCGTACTTCGGTGCAGGTTTTGGACTTTTTGGAGTTGGTGCATCAGCAGCTTTAGCCAGGAAAGGATGGCAAGCGGCGCTCATATTATTTCGGCGACATTATATGATGACTTTAGAAGTTCCTTGTCGTGACAAAAGCTACCAGTGGCTATTACAGTGGATTACTATGCGAGGGGCTACAAAAACACAACACGTGAGTGTAGAGACTCAGTTTCATCAGCACGATACAGGGAAGGTATCCACCAACTATCATTTTATCCCCAGTGTGGGAACCCACTTTTTCAGGTAAGGGAAGTATTTACTGCTAAAAAAAAAGTAAATTATACTGTATACAGACTAAACGCATACTTTTGTAGTTATAAAAACTCATGGATTAGAGTTGAACGTACAAGAGAGCAGCATACCCTCGAT
Organism: Triops cancriformis; assembly: GCA_020615345.1. NCBI lineage: Eukaryota > Metazoa > Arthropoda > Branchiopoda > Notostraca > Triopsidae > Triops > Triops cancriformis. The sequence continues at coordinate 101,145 of JAHZNP010000175.1, read as the reverse complement.
TTGCATATGGGAGTTCCATGGGAAACTGTCACGCTTACCGCGTTCGGCCAAAATAAGCAAATGTATTCAGATATGCTCGAAGAAGGTATGTACTCATCATGACTATTTAATTTTGCTGGTAAGCTTTTTTAACATGCGATCTTTTGAAGCCAGGCAGTTGGCTTTAAAGCAAACAGAAGGCAAAACCATCTTGTATACAGCCATGGGGTCCGACTGGCGTCAATTTGGGGCTCCTCGGAAACGTAGGCCACTGTCGTCCGTCGTTTTGGATAATGGCGTATCAGAAAATATTCTTTCTGACGTTAAAGAGTTTATTGACAATCCAACCTGGTATACCGACCGAGGTAACGTATCAGCAGCTCATTAGTTTCTCCAAGAAGGCAAAAGTACCATGCACGTTTAGGTATTCCCTACCGTCGCGGATATTTATTACACGGGCCTCCCGGTTGTGGGAAGTCATCCTTTATTACAGCTTTGGCTGGCGAGTTAGAGTGTGCTGTATGTGTTATGAACTTAAGTGAACGTGGTTTGAGTGATGATCGCTTGAATCATCTTTTAAGCACGGCACCCGTTCAGAGTATCATACTATTGGAGGACGTCGATGCGGCGTTCATTAGCCGCGAAGATACGAAATCAGGTGGGACACTGGACAGCAAATTTAGTCACGATTCTGTAACTTATTCTGTCTTGTAGTGAAAACCGCCTACGAAGGCTTAAACCGCGTGACTTTTAGCGGGTTGTTGAATTGCTTGGATGGCGTTGCCTCGACTGAAGCACGAATATTATTTATGACCACCAACTACATCGAAAGGTAAACCCCACATTTACTTCTTTTCCGCTTTTTCCAGTGTCCTTTGGCAAAAAGGCAAAATGTTAGGCTTGGGTGTGAATCACGCTTGCGATCCAAGGCTGTTTTCCTTGTCCAAACACTCTGTAGCTAGCATTGAGGTTCCTTTCATTGCCTTTCTTAGATTGGACCCAGCGTTGATTCGACCAGGACGCGTGGATATGAAAGAGTACATTGGCTACTGTAGCGATTTTCAGTTAAGGCTCATGTTTCGGCGCTTTTACCCGGAAACTTCGATAGACGCGGCGGAAGCTTTTGTCGAAGCTGTGAAAAGTGTTAACCGACCTTTAAGTCCGGCGGCCATCCAAGGCCATTTCATGTTCTTTAAATCTGATCCTCAGGCTGCAGTCAGTCAAATCAGCCGATTAGCATAAGAATTTGAATGTATTGTTAGTAAGTATACAGTGTCATTTATGAAAATGTTTAACGTTGCGTGTGGCTCCCTAAGTCTTCTTTCCTTATTTGATTTTTTCCCCTCCGCCAAGATAACGAGGATTTCACGGCTTCATTTCTTGCGCTTGTCCGTGTGGTTACTTCCTCGGAGATTTGGCTGCGACTTTACTTTTTTTCTCTCTCTAGACGTTTACGTAGCAGAAAAAAAAGGAAGACAGAGATAGTATTCACTGTCATTACAAGATAGAAGACTTTTAAAATTACAGTGTTGGAATGCTGCCGTTGCTTGGGGTGGGTCCCACGCTTCTTTTTGTGGTATGGACCTAAGCCTTTACGAACCATGATCCTGCGCCACCAGGCTTGTATTGCAATGGCTGCTCGAAGTAACTTTTCACGTTGTAATTGAAGTTGACGGGCAGCTGCTTTGGCTATACGGTCACCTTCCACGACTTGAAGGCAGAGTTCACACTAGCCAAAAAATTATGACTATTTTTTTTTTAGTCGTAGCCCCTTTACTTTTTGGCGAAGGTTCCTGATCTCCGTATCTTGTTGTTGTTGATGACTCGTCAAGTTGTCAATTTCAGCTTGCAAGTCAGTCATTTGAATAGAATGAGTGGTTTGCAGTACTTGAAGTTGATTTTCTAATTCCTAGCCAAAAAGGGTGCGTGAAGAGAATGGCATAAGCAGGGGCGTATTTAGGGGGGGGGGTCGACCCCCCCCCCCCGAAATTTTGATTTTGTAATGGGGAAGATAGGAGAATGACCAAGTGTCCAAAAAAATTTCATATTAAACCCCCCCGAAATGAAATCCTGGTTACGCCACTGGGCATAAGGACGTAACATTCAAAAGCTCTTTAGAGGAAATTCGTAGGAAAGTACCCGGATTTCGTCACAGAATTTGCTTTGCTGCATCTTGCCACGGTCTCCTTCTTTTTCCATACATTTTTCCAGGGCCATAATTTCGTCTTCAAGCTTGCGTTGTCTTTCAGCGAGCCGCTTGCAGCATTCGTGACCTAGTTCATCCTCGTACCTAAGTGCATACTGTAGTTTGGATTCCGTGTTTGCCGTCTCATAGGCCAGTGTGTCCTATTTGACCATGACCATGCATCAGCCCTTGATCTTGTTACTTTTTGTAACGGAAAGATGTAGATAAGTTTGAAGCGTTGTACTTTCAGTTCAGCGATGCGCTGGTTTAAATGCGCTTCTCTTTCCTCGAGCATTATTTTCATGCTGGCCAGTTGCTGTTGAAGCGACGCCAGTTTAATCTTCGCTTCCTGTTCCTCTTTGTTGTGTGAATTTTCGTAGCTTGCAACCTGGTACGCTTGGGTTATAAAATCTCGCAGTGGTGTGATATTCATTTCGTCTTGGATCGTTTTTGTGGTGTGCAGTAAAACGGCCAATAGTTCGTTCCTTAGATGAGATATAAGATCCTTGGGTAAGACCTTTTTTATGGGATTACAAAAAAAAGGCAACGAAAAAGAAACAGGTTATCTACCTAAGGATATGGCTGGGCTCGGAACTTCGTGTTCCCGGTTCGGAGTAATTGTCACTCCGGTGTTCTATTGCACTTAACAGCTTCAGTTGGTCTATCGCTTTACTTATGATAATTAACAGCACATTGTTTTTGCTGTCCATCCTCACTCCGTATGAAAATCACCGAATATATTGCAATACGTCAGCGCTGTGGCTCCCATATAGATCCATCAGGTGTTTCGTTGTCATAGAAACCCACAGTTAAGGATAACAATAAGTTTATTTTTATCAACCGTTGTGCGAATATAAATTACGTCAGTAGTTGCGAACAACCGTGTGATGTTAAGGTCACCAAGAAACTATAACAAAGTGGAAGGGAGGGAGGCCCTAGTTTATAAATTAAGCCTAATCGTCAAACTCCTCTTCAATCGGACTAACGGACGAGGGAGCAGCCTCGCTGGGGCGACTGGGTTTACTAGTGGCTTCCTCTTTTGAAGGTCTTGGAGTAACCCGTGGTGCGGGCTGTGTAACTTGGACTTTGCGGGATTCTTCTCCGTACGGTCGGGGTCGGAGGCGAGGATCAGGTCTTTCGCGAAAGGATGGCAAGATGCTACTTTCTTCGTCGTCGTAATCGTCTTCGTCGTATTGGGGCTGGATACGCTGAGGCGGACGCTGGTGGACAGGTCGTGATGGGCTGTTTTGTTTCTGTTGGGAATATTGCTCCTTTTGGTTGCCGTGAGGCTTGAACTTCAGAGAGTTGGGAGCCACCAAAGTGTCGGCGTCTAACTGGGAAAGACCTGGTTCGTATCCTTCAGGGTAATATCTGTCAGCGTAAGTCTGGGAAGAGTTATCGCCTGTGCCATCGTCGATGGTCTTGTACAGGTAATCGTTCACGAAATGAAATTCGGAGGACTTTTGGCAAATGTTTTCTTTGCCGACTGGCATACAGATCAAATGCACCTGTCAAAAAAAATAAAAAAATAAACAACGATTCCGTTAATTGTTTTCCTGGATTTTACCTGATGGAAGGCTGCACCAGCTGGGCATAACCACGAATGACGCACACGGTCTTGGCAGTAATGGAAAACTTCGCAGTCGAGTTCTTCGTTAGCATAGTAACCGTCTTTTTTCTCCTTGCAATGGAACGTGGTTGCCTTGAGTAGTTCTGTTAAGCGATCAGGCTTCTCAGGTTCGTCATCTTCCTCTTCGTCCTCTTCCTCCACTGGTGCAGGCTTGCGTTCCTTCTCAACCCATAGGTTACATTAAGGAATGGCCGCAGAAAAATAAAAAGGTAAAGAACGATGAGAACCTGCTAATTTCTAGGGGAAAAAAATAAAAAAAAATCATCGGTTAGTCCTTACGGGTTGCGGCTTTGGCTTGACAGGAGCAGGACGTGGTTTGGGAGCAGGTTTCTTAGGGGCCGGAGTAGGTTTCCTTTCTGGGGCGTATTCTTGGCGGGCAGGGGCAGATGGGCGGGAATAGCGTTCTTCTTCCTGTTCGTCTTCATCGTCGTCATATTCTTCTGGCTGTTGAGGTGGTCGTGGCGCGGGAGTGGGGGAGGGTCTGGGTTTCGTGAGGGTTGGAGTCGGGGGGCGGGTAACCCTTTGTTGTTGCGGCTGGGGTTGTTGGGGTCGGAGCGGGGTTGTGGGGGAAGGGCGAGTGTTGGGCGTAGGAACATCGATGGGACTGAACTCCTGGGTAGTAGACAAAGGCACTGGACGGGGTGATTGTGCGACGGGGCGGGATTGGGGTGGCGTAGGTCTAACGGGCGGGAAGTCGCCGGCGAGGTTATTACTGCTGGGGCGGCCGAAGGCATTGGGGGGTGAGCGTTCGTCGTCAGGGCGATTGAAGGGCGCAAAGGGCGGTTCAGGTCGCTCGAGACGGTCAGGGCGTTCGATGCGCTCAGGTCTGTCGGGGCGTTCAGGACGAGGGGAGGAAGAGGGGCGCAAGAACGGAGAGGGACCGAAATCTTGAGGTGGGAATGGTTCAGGGTTACGGAGGTGGAGCTGAGCTTCGTTCGGAAAGTTTGGGCGATCGTTGGAGTCATTGGGGATCGGGCTCAGATTGGGACGCTCGAAACTTTGTGTAAATCTGGTATTAGACGGCGAAGGCTGCGGGAAGCTCGATTTGTCATTGTTGTTAAAACGATCGCCTGGGAAGCTAGCGGCATTGGCGGAATCTTCGCGGAAAAGCGGTCCCGAGCTGGGGCGGGGCACATGGTTGGGACTGTTTGGATTCACGCTGGGTTTGCCGTTTGCGGAAGGCGCGAAGACGGGAACGAAAGACCCTTCGTCAAGTTGCGTGGATTTTTTCTGAGCAGGCGTCTCGTAGTCTTTATCAGGGTTAGCACTGGGACGGTTTTGAATCGGTCTTCTGGGCTTTAAGGAGGGGGTGTTTGGGTTGGTGACGCTGGGTGGCGAGCGTGGGCGCTGGTTTTCGTTTGGTGGAGATCGTGGGCGTTGATTTTCGTTGGGCGTGATTCTTGGGCGCTGATTTTCGTTGGGCGTAGTTCTTGGGCCAGGGAAGACGAGTCCGGAAGAGGAAAAAAATTGGCGGGATGTGCGACTTGCTAAATCTTCATCCAAGTCTTCAGGTCTGTAGTCACCGATTTCTGCCGAAATGCTTGTTGCGAATACTGCCGTGACCAACACTAAACTCCACTTCATTTTGCTATGCGCAGTTTGCACTAAATTATGAAATGTTCATTGAATTCAAAGTTGGCTTGAAAAGTCCCCCAGAGCCTTTGGCTATAGTCAACGTGAAAAGACAAGTTTGGGCCTTAACTGTGTTGTCTTTCTGAGACAATCTTTGACTGACTGCAGCACAGCACTGGATGAGTGAATTACTCGATGGGTACTGACTTGATCTGGAGAAGGGACGTGGGACTTAAATAGTGAGGGAACGTAGGGTTTGTGCGAAGACCTGCTGACGAGGTAGCGTTGCATTCGGGGACAACAAGAGCCGAACGGGGACGTCCAAAACCAGCAAGCGGGAAACAGCACCAACACCGAATCCGTTGCGCTTGGTTGAACAACAACAACAGCAGTGTATCGTACCCAATAGCGCCTTCTGCTTCCTCTTGATCTCGAAGAAAACCAGAGCAGCTCCCTGAAAAGTAGGTCTTCTTAGGAGTTAAAGTTGTTACATCGCAAAACTAAACCTTTACGTAAGATAAGATTTCCGGTCCCACCGAGTTTCGAATCTCGGGGTAAAAAAAATAAAAGAAAAATGCTACCATAAAATTTCTGTGATTCGTATCTGAAAGAACTAATTTTTTAGCATTTTGTCAGTTGTGTCCTCGTTTGACAGCTAAAAGAATACGCTGCGCCATTTTAGGAGATATATTCGTCCAGCAGGTCATTCTTATTCTTTTTAGAGTAATTATCTCATAATTGTAGGTACATCTCATTTCTTATTTTTTCTTTGCCTTTTTCGTCCATGTCCAAGGAAATATGAAGTGGTACATTCTTTTTTCATACTGCTGTGAAAGTTAATAAGAGAAAATTCAATTTCTCGTTTCGAGTCGTGCCTCCGCTCATGTATGACCATTTCTCGATTTTTGATCAAGTACAAAGGTCGTTCCTGCTCTCAATTGTCGTGTCAGATTCGAAGAATGGGGCGAAAGTCTTTGGTTTGCACGCGTACCTACTTACCATTAAGTCATCCGGTACTAGCGGAGTTTCCGTTTCCGCGAAAAAGTTGCCTGCTTTTTTTTTTAAAAAAAAGCTCTGGACAGTTACGACGCAGAAAAGGGAAATTTGGGAATCTGCACTTTCCCTTGAAAGCTGAAGACCTGGAAAAGTTGACTATTGCTCAACTCGTAATTAACATTTATATATTCGTCCCATGTTGGTAACCATTTTTTCACCGTGTTGGTTGACGTATTCCGATAATATCAGTAACCTTTATAAGTCACTGACCTTGCAAGTTTCTTACGCTGAACCTTGAGAGGAATATTCCATTATACGTTGACACAAGTTTTTCAAGTTCACATGCGTTTTTTTTAATCGCGCTTGAGACCGGTTGACATCGCGTTCTTTTTCAATGCTTATTCACGTTCATAGACATTTCGAGCTTCATTGGACAAACATTGAAAAATGACTTTTTAAAATTCTTTGATCCGCGCTTTTGTTTCGATGAAGTACAACACCTAGCGCTCGCATGACTAGACGCATCCCTCCCAAAAGCTTTCTTTCACGCGCAAGTTGCAGTGTGTGTCTTTTCACTGGCAAGTCATGGTGTTTACTTTTCCCATTTGCATATCAGGCAAGCCGTCGCATGAAACCCTTAAAGGTGGTCAGCACTGACGTGACATAAAGCTGTACCTTTTACTCAAGTTTATCTCTTAACAAAATTCAAGGATAATAATCACAGCAATAAAAAGAACCTAACATTGTTTCTGCATTCAAGCAAACCAGGTGCGTTGGCGTTTATGATCTTCAAGATTGTAATCCACATTTTACGCTGGTTTCCTAATACGATCGCATGGTGAGGGTACAGTTAGCTTAAGTGACTTTGATGGATCGTTGGTAAACCTTTTTCCGGACATATTACAGGAAAATTGGCGACACACATGATGTAGTTGGGTTTGAGTGGCCGTGCGAGACCGCTTAACCTAAATTGCCGGTGCGAGTTCCCTGTAAGAATTGATGACCCACTACCGCAAATGAAGTCGTTTCTTTCTTAATTTGGCCCGTCGTAGCCTGCACGGGAGCCACAGGTACCCCACGAGCTTCTGCAGGGGAGAATAGGTTGAAAAAAAAAGGAATTGGGTCCTTGATAGTGAAACTGGTCCCAAAACTTCCTAGCAGTCGGCATAATTTTTCTCCTTACATTTTTTTGTTTCTCTTTTAATTTAACGCTTCCTAAGTAAGCCTTACCTCATTCTAGTCTTAGTGTTTATTTTGTATGGGTTGAAGCCTTAAGGAACTTCGATTAACCTAGTTCTGTGAGGTTACAGACACATGATCGTTTGCTTCCTTATGAATGCGCCCATTATTGATGCCGAGTAAGTAGGGACGACGTATACGTACACGTCAAGCTAACCTCCTTTATGGCTGTTTTCCTCCCGAATTTCAACGGCAGATGGTCAGAGGTATGTAAACGGCGTCAAGGAAGTTAAAGTCAAACCGTAACCCAAATGTTGATGCTAATTAGTCTGGTGTCCCTCTTTGAGTGCAACATTGGTATTGCACAGACACACTGCTTCCAAAAAAAAAACTTGATATCACCCTCAACCCTTCATACTCGTTTTTGACTCTTCATAAGACTTTTAAATAGAGTAAAAACAAGCTAATTTTTTTACGTTAACAAAACAATGTATTGATCACCTGGATACATCAGGCGAACTCAGCGAAATGGCGAGGTTGCATAGATTACATTGAGGGATGACAAGTGTCTTAAATTAAACAGGAAATAGGACACAAAGAGAAGGCACCGTTAAGGACACTTTTTTACATTTTTTCCAACAATTATGTCACATACAAGTTTCATTCAGATGGCGGTGTGCTAGCTTTGAGTTTCGGTTTTTTGGTGCTCCGTCGCACTGGCAAGAGCTGCTCAATCGGCAAGAACGGAGCCTGTGTGGGCCCCGAAAATTGCCAATTATGTTTAGCGGTGGTGACTTTGGCCGTGCTTGACGTAACAGCGAATCCACCTTGGCTCTCCCCATCGGACCTTTCCAACAGTTCCATCGAGTCATTGTTATGACTGTTTTCGGGACTCATGGGGCCCTCAAATAAATGTTCTGTGTATTGCAACCATGGCTGACCTATTTGTTCGGTTGTCGTGCTAGTACTCGATCGCCATTTCGATAAAATATCTTTAAGTGACTCTTGGTTTTCCAAGTCGCCAGTCTCCGTCCGTTTCGTTGTCGTTACTCCTGCCGGTATCTCCTCTACGAGTTCAATGACAGGCTCGTCGGTCTCTTTGTCTATATTGGCGGGGAATTTGGGGTAACTGGTAAGCTTAGGTACCAAAATGGAAGACTCTGATTCCATCATATTTTCTGGCTTGGGAACATCGAGTACTTGTGACTCGTACTCTACTGACTGTCCAACCCAGGGTTCAACTCCAAAAGTCCGTGGTGTGTTGACCCACGTTGAGGATGAGCTCGCACTTAGGGACGTTTCTTCAGGTGCAGTAGTCGTGCTCGGGCTGGCAGTATTAATGGCGTTCGTACTGGAAGTGATGGTAGATGTTGTGCTAAGTGTACTGGTAGCGACATATTCTTGTTCCGGTCGTTCGTCTTCTTGCTTGCTTTCTCCACTTTCCTGGGATATGTCAGGGATTTCTGTCGTAGTAGTTGTCGATGGTGACTTACTCGTGGAAGATCGTTTCCACGGCGTTGCTTTGTACTCTTCTTTTTCTTCATCTTCTTCCTTCTCTTCCTCTTCTAAAACAAGAGGAGACTCAGTAGTTGACGGAATCCGCCTCCTCAGGCCAGGTTTACGTCGGTATGGGTGATTCCGTTGCTTCCATGGCGTATCGGATTTCAAATTTTCTCCGCTAGGGGCCTCTTTGATGGGCTCCTCAAGACCATCCGGTTCTGTAGATGTCGTCGTTGTCGTGCTACGCCATCTAGGCGTGAAGGTCCGCCGAGTGCTTGTCGTTGGTGTTTCGGTTGCACTGGGTTGTTTACGCGCCGTCGGTTTTTCTTCCTGTTGCACTTCTTTGTCCGAGTCGACGGGAGTACTTCTTTGGTCGTCGTCGCCCAGCCGGTTTCGAGTAGGAAACCTGGGCCTAGTTCGTGAAACTGCAGGCCGGCGTGTTGTAGAAGTTGTCGTTGTTGTACCACGCGTTATTTGCACGTTCTTGGGCGATGAGCTTTGGATATCATTTTCTACTTTAGTGTCCTTTATTTTGGAAAGATCTCGGTTTTTGTTGGCTTGTTCCCTTAACTGCTCCAGACGCTGGCGGTAAGCCGCAATGCGGCCCCCGCTATGGTCCGGTTTGGTTGCTTTCGGTGCCTTGATAGTCGTCGCAGAAGCCTCGGTATTGCTTTTGAGGGAAGTTGGCGTGGACTCGGTAAAATCTTCGGGATGTTCTGCGTCTTTCAGTACGGGGAATACCACGCTGTCTTGACCTGTGGCAACAGAACCAGTTTTACTCTTTCCTGGAAGGTCGACGTCTACCTTGACGCTTTGTGGCCGGGTGTTGGTGCTGGGTAGACGCGTTTTCAGTCTCGATCTAGTAAGAGATGGTGTGGTGCTGGCTTTGGTAGTAATGATTGGAGCTGTGGTAGTGGATGGTCTGAACGTGGTAGGCTTAAATTGGGGTGATTCTATTTCGACTACCGAAGGGAGTTCGGCTTCAACGTCGTCGTCAGCTTCGTCTGTGTCAAAGGAGGAGCCAGGATGGCGATATGGGGAACCGAAATTTGCACTACTGTCCTCAGCAACCGGTTGGAGCGGATAGCGGACCGGCGGTAGACCACTTAGGTCATATACAGATAATGGACTGTCTTCTTCTTTGGGAGTGAGTAGCTCTTCGTAGGGTTTTTCCACAGGCCATTCTTCATCGCCAGTCTCTTCGATAACATCCAAGGGAGCTTCTGGCTCGCTCTGTTCCTCCAGTACTGGAGAAGCGTACTGATAAGGGTCCCGAACTGGTTCTGGCGCGTTATAGGGACGAGTATCTTCGGCTGGCGAGACCGGGGCGTAGGAATCGGAATCTTCGTCAAGAATAGGTGACGAATAAGGGTGAGACTCTACTTCTGGGGCTGCCGGTACATCATTGTACGGTTCCAAGTATGGCGCCTGGTAGTCAAGGGATTCATCGTATGACGGCAGGGGTGGCTGTGTGGCAGGTTTGCGCTTATAAACAATTAAATCCTTGTACGGATCTGGGGTGATAACTCTCGGAGGCGCCTGTGTTGTGGTTGTTCGGGGTGGAGTAGGGCGGTTCTGACGTTTCAGACTAATCATGTCCTTGTAAGGGTCTTCAGTGAAGTCGCTAGGTGGTGCGGGTTGTCGTTCCGGGCCGACGGGATACTTGGGGTACTCGGATGGATTTTTGAGGGTTGGATAGTTATTTTGGGGGTATTCAGGTTTCTGACGGTTGGTGCTAGAAGGTGGTTTGCTTTGATGCGTCGGTGGATAGGGGATCGGTTCCTGTGCAAAATGTTTCGCATTATTGCCGGGAGTACTGAGGTTGGGTACGTGTGGATTGGGAAATGTACTAGCATTGGGTGGGTAGTTTCTTGGTGGCGCTGGTGTGGGCGGTGACGGCCGGGGGGTTACTGGTAGTCTATCTCGTAAAATGGGAGCAGGTTGACGAGGCGGGTCATAAGCCACTTCCGGGTGCTTTCCCTGTGTCGCTTTAGCAGGGTAATACGGAGGTGGGGGTCCGGGATTGTAGAATTGTTGCTGCGGCGTTTCAGCGTAGTCGTAGTAATGGTTTTGCGGGGGGGATTGGGGTCGTTGGGTATCATAGCGAGAGCTGTCGAGCTGAGGTTTGGGTTGGGTACGTGTTGCAGGAGAAGCAGGACGTGAGACGCCAGCGTTTTCCTGAAGCTGTTCTGGTTGAAAGAAGGTTTTTTGCCGCCAGTCCTCTTCTTGGTGCCACTGCTGGGTCAGAACTGGGTTAACTTGCACAGGAACCGCTTCTTCCTTGACAAAGCCTTGATGGCGAGATTCGTGTCTATCCCAGTAGGACACATCTTGGAAACCGGGAGCGTGATAAGAAGATTGGCCTTTGTGTGGTGGCAAAGCGACTCGGGGTGTCACTGGGGTCGGGCGGGGCTGGTCTTGAAGCGCTTCGCGATCGTGCAACCAAGCGGGTGTAAATGCAGTCCATCCGCTAACGGGACGTCGCTGCTTCTCATGGCCATTAGCGGAAACGGCGTAAGGTGAGTCGGCATAGCCAGATCTGCCTTCGAAGGCTGTCTGCTGAGCGTGGGCGATTTCGAAAGGTTTTATAGCCATTTCCTAGAAATATAAATGGGCCATTTTTTAATTTAAAAGCATTTTTATGATTTACATCTCAAGCGTTAATATCGTGGCAAGCCAAGGAGTAACTCGTCAAGGAAGAGTCGTTTTAGAAATTAAACTTCTAAAGCAACTTTATAGGATTTCTTTTTTTTCTGAGCTAGAAGTAAGATTCGCAAAGCTATTGTTTTGTGTGAATTTCATAACAAACCGAGCGCGTGGTGTAGCACTCATCCGGTTTGTGTTTTGCGTATTTCGCAGCAGGTTGCCACCAAACCCGTTCAATTGATCTTACGAAAATGTCTGTTTCTTTGCTACTCAGTGAATGAACTAGTCAATGGTGAAAAGAAAACAATAATGCCAACCTATTTTTGAATTACGATTTGTAAATCTTTCGCCTAACGGCCTAACAAAAATGGTGCAACCAATCCTGTCAAATAGTCAAGTGTCCCCGTGCCCACTAACAATTGATGATTTCATGCTTTGGCGTTAAGTTGGCCACTGCGAATCATCTTGGACGGTCCAAAGACTTAAAAGTGGATCAAAAGAGGAAAAAGGGAATCTGAGATCTGGTTAATGGTTTGGCAGTCGCTATTTCAGATTAATCCAGTAAAAAAAAATCGTAATAAGAAATGACTCGACTTATTACATTGTGACGAAATCTAACTTCAACGGTGTAATAAAAGAACGCAAAGATCATCTTCCTTAGCTTTAGTCTCAACATTTAAGATCTTAGGGATTGTTAGTTTCTGGGCAACGACTTAGCGTTGATTTGGAAACTGAAGTTTAAAGTAACGTCGTTGTACTTACATGCGGTTCGAAGTTACGCAATCCATGCGCCGAAAGTAGTTTCAAGCCTAAAACGAGAGAGATTGTCGAATCAGAGTTTCGTTGGCTATTTTTGACACTTTCTTACTTGACGCGAATAATAAAATCCATAACGATTTTCTGAACATGTTGGAAGTTTCTGCCGTCATTTTGCACTGTAATGTTGTGTTCCTTATTTAAGTTTTATTTCTTGTTACTCGCACGGTATCATAATCTGGATGCACCGAACACCTTGACGGATTCAGAGCGAATTCTGAGCTTGGACTCGACGGTGTGTTTGTACTTGAGCGTGAATCAGAATTTTCTCCTTTTGGCGTCTGCGCACTCCTTGCCACCAGCAGCTAACTGTGGTAGCAGTGAAGTCAGGTAGAACATCCAGCCCCGACACATAAGTGGACTTGGCTGTTTTGTAGAGAAGCGCTGTGCTTAGTCGTTACGGGGCTGTAAGTCGCCGGAACCCATCCTGCTGACCTACTCCTCGAAAAATAGCCTCAATGGTTACGAATGCGCGGGCTGGGATGATAGTGTTTAGTACCGTCAAATGGAGCAGAAATGCAAGCACTGTTGGAGGAGATAAGCCCTGGTAGACTGTTTTTTCGGATTATCACTACCTTAAAGCAATCATTAGCAAAAGTACAACGCCCTGAATGAAATGTGAAAGCGAGTTTCATTTTCTGTTTTTCGCCATACAATGTAACGCTACAAAGCGTAAGAAAGGAAAGTGTGCAACAGCAACAAGAATTGCGAAAAATTCGTTTTGGGAAATCTGCACCACAAACGACATCAATTTTCCACCTGAAGGGCACCCAAAAGGTTTAGGTTTATCCTATTGACCCACATTGTACAGGTTACTGTAGGCAGAACAGGTGCTTCCCATAGAGTAATAAATCCTTCGCCCATGAATGAAGTGATCTCTTAGAGCCTCCTTGCTTTTTCCGACTAAACTTGAACATAGTTAGGGCCAGAACATCTGCAGAAGCAGGGAAATGACCTTCTTTCGATTGAGAGCGAACTCCTAACCTCAACAAACCACTGTAACGAGTACGAGGATAACGTTAACCATTTTCAAGAAGTTACCATTATCGCACAAAAGGGGTTGTCGCGTCGCGAGCTAGAAGGAGTGCTGAGTGTTGAATTGTTTACATTCTTCAAAAAGTGGATCGAAAAGACCACGCAGCTGTCAGGGAAAACGATTTGCCTTTTGGAATGCGCATTAACTATGAAAGTAAGCATTGTACGTCATACTTAGACAAACCTCTGAGTTAGCTGTACGTATAAGTAAACGAGGATGGGCTCGCCGGACAAGCACCGTTTCTTTTTATTGTGAGATCGGAAAGTAATTGATCACTTTCGTGTTAGCTGGTTGCATAATTTTTTAAAATGTATCACTACGATTTTTTTATTAATTTATTGTTCGACTAGTTTAATTACTAGTTGGAACCATATCTGTAAACCGTACGTCGGATTTACGGACGCTGCAGGGGAAAATGCAGAATGGGAAAGTTAAGACAAGTCAACAGATTTGCAATCGTGCCGATAGCTGCTATAGACAAAGAAAACAAAACCTAACAAAGAGTGTACAGACGCATTCTCCAGGTTTCGATACCCTGCTTCTTATTATATTACAACGTCGGTATGATGTAGATAATATATAATATGACGTCTTGATTGAATAAAAAATAATGACAAGATGAAAAGCGGAAGTAGAAAGAAAGTTGTGCAGAACGAAAAAGCTTTCAGTTTCTAAGTCTGACTAGGTAACTGTGTGAACGACCTTTAAGTAATACCTTGAGATTATGCTGTCACTGTATTGCCCTCAATAGCTTACATGGTGCTGGAAACGGAATTAAAGCTCTTCTAATTTCGTAAAAATCGTCGCGCTTGCGATACTTAACAGCACAGTAGTAGAAACATTTTCCTAAGATTACATCTTATGAGGATGATGACTTTGTAGGGCTCACACACTATTAAAGGGGACTGCGTAAGGGGCAAATTTATTTATTAAACGGGTTCTACTTAAGATGGTCATGTATTGCGTTTTTATTAGTACCAAGAAATTGTTACGTACAAAACAGCTGCTCAGAACATAAGCACGTGTTTCAGCACCCATAATGTATGCATGAGCACAGCCCAAACGGTAGCATTGTAAACTAAAAGAACTATAATTAACGATGTACAAATATCTAAGCAACTTATTGCTGATTTACGTTCGTTAATCCGTGACAGGCGTGTAGCTAAGGGAATTTAAGAACGTTTGGAGTATAAGTCAGAAGCTTCCCAGCCTTCATGCTTTGAAATCTTCAAACCTCAATTTTATTGACCACATTTTATTTTGACATATCAATAGCGGTAAGTCAGCCACAGGTGGTTTAGCTTGAACTCTGTGAGTATGCATTGTAGACATGCAGTTGCCCTTGCTCATGAAAGTGCTTATTATAGCTTAGATTCTACACACTGCGCCTTCTATAGTGAAAAATGAACTTCTAGGATGCAAATGCAAGAGGAAAACTAGTTATGATTTACAATACCACCAGAATGTTTGTAAGGAACCTGCAACATCTGCACAGCGTTTAATTTGCCTTCTGGAGACAATGTCCTAGATTGTGTAAATCATCCTGCAGGAAAAATCAAATGGTGACATTGTAGGTCAGGTCTTGTTTTTTGACGTTAACAAAATTTTATAAAAACATGTTTGATTGTGTCTGTTTCACACACTCCTTTTCACTTCCGTGAACATTTGTTTGCTTCGAAATGTCGATGAGTTTCGAATAGTGGGAGTGAGCGTACTGCAAAGATAGAACAGTTGCAATAAAATAAAATTTCGCAACCTATTTCACTATAATAAAGAGTTGGAGAATGAGCGCAATAGCAGTTGTAGTTTAATAGCTTTTTGTAACTTTGAAAAGATCATTAGAGATATTGTACTTCTAGATCCTTCAAATGACTCTTACACCAACGAATACATAGTGTGTTTTTATAAATTCAAAGTAGTTTTCAGTACTTTATATCAGCATAAGCTGTGTTATTTGTTAAGATTCCCGCCCTCCTACAAAAGAAGACTTCCATTTGCACTCCCTCTAATTACAAAAGTGTAAACGGCAAAAAGTCAGTGACAGTACACCAATCTGATATGGACAATAACCCTGCATACAGAACCAATAGTTGAATTTTCCATTTGCTCTTTCAATTTTGTAGCCGTTTAATTCTAGAGACAAAAGTACCCTTTATTTCGAGGGATGTACCAATAATACTTCAGGTATGCATTAAACTTCTCCAGCAGTTTAAGAGTGAACAACTAGAAAAAGTATAAGTACGAAAAGTTCCTTAATTGGCTGTGGTCTCTTCCTTGAAAAGCCTTCGTCACGGGTTAAAATTTTCCTAGAAAAAAACAAACTCGCTATTTACACACTTGAAGATGTTAAGGACTTCGTGATTCTCTCAGTAGGATCAATTTATGTGTACCCAAGAGCTTCCTTAGCCACTCGTTAGTAGAGAAAAAAAATCCCCGCGTGCAGGAAATATGATCCTTCACACTTTATGTTCGGGACAAAAAATATAATGTCTTTCATGATAGAAGCAGGATGAAAAAATAAAATAAAAAAGGGGTTTGTCTGACCGGAACGAAAACGTTACCTAAACCAAGAGCAAGACCAAAGATCCAAGTATTGATACGTGAGTAATTACCAGGGTTGCGATCTCGAGACCTGGTCTCGACCTCGAGGACCCTAAAGTCTCGGTTTCATCTCGAAAAAAAAATTCAGATCTCGGTCTCGGTCGTGGTCTCGAAGATTTTACCCTGGTCTGGATCTCCGTCTTAAAGTGTTTGGTCTCGAGACCGTAGGTGAGGATTATGAAGAAATGTCTAAACTTTCGCCAGACTTAAGAATACGTAAGACACTTTACGATACGTTTAGTGGTTTAATTTCTAACTTAACACCAACTTACCATTTCTTACTTTATACTTTTTCTCCATTACGAACCTATGCCAACGTAATATTAGGAAGCTGGAGTTCAGGTTTTATTCGAAAAATATAGTAAGAAGAGTTGTAACTATGACGTAAAATCTGTTTCTATCCCAGCAAATTCACGAAAATTTATTATTGGGGCGTGGTTCAAGAAAACGCAAAGTTTCGTAATAGCAAGAGGTTCTCTTTCTCTAATGCATATAGGCTATACCCGCTGAAATCGAAGAATTTATTTTAATTCGAATGACCCCACAATGAACAATAAAGTAGAGTAAAATAGAGTAAAATCTCATTTCTCTTTGAATTCGCACATAAAGTGTGTGTTTTTTAACTAAATATTTATGATTGTTGAAGCGAAACTACAGCAGAGTATGAATGCTTTGTATCGAGACCAGACCGATGTTGATGGTCTCGGTCTCGTCTCGGTCTCGACATCTCGTTAACGGTCTCGGTCTTGTCTCAGTCTCGAGAAGGTCGGTCTCCAAGACAAGAACCCTGGTAGTTACTACTTCTCATCTTCATGAATGTGAATATCGACGCGACGAGTAATGAAGTGTAACAACCAGTCTTTAAAAATACTGTTACTAACCAGTAGAGTTTACTAATTTGCGAGGTCTTCCGTGAACCAGAAATATTCACGGCTATGATAATAAATGTTGGCATAAAACGAACTAGTAAGACCACTGAAGCTTCGTGAACGCATAACTGCAGTGGTGTGATGTCAGAAACTGCATGATTAATCAGGTAGAAAAAATAGCTTGCGGTGCCAGTTCATGATGCGGGCGAAATCAACAGTATTCCCAAAGAATTGACCACGACGCAGCACACAAGATCTGTCCAGGTCAAGATCTCTCCTTTATAACACCATCGTTCAAAATGTTGAACTAATTTTCGCCAATCCATCTTTTGCAACCGGTGACAATGTTTTAGTTAAAAAAATGTAACAAATAGATTAAACAAGTCTGGCATTTGTCCTGTATCAATTTACTGTATTTGAAAATATGCGGGCCAGTAGCTAAACGAGGTAGCAACCGACGAAAGTATGCGTGTCACGAGAACCGTACACATAACAGCATGGTCTGTGCAGGATGACGTAAAGCGGTTTGTTTGTAGGAAATTGTCTCGAATTTTCCTCAATGTGTCTTAATCTACTTCCGAAATATGGCACTGTTATTTTCAGTATCTCTGTTTCTTGGAGCATATGTGCTTTTGCGCTTGGCAGACCGTTACATTAAGGTAAAGTGGTCCTTCCTCAAAATTGTGTACACAAATGCAAATAGTTCTTCCTTCCCGTCATTCTCTAGGTAAAATGGTCCGCGAAATACCGCGGCTTTTTGCAGGACACTGGATTAGATCTGTCCATTGCGCATTGTTATTTTTCATGGACCACAACTAGACTAAATAGATTGTGGCCAGCCATTGTCCACGTGAAGCCTAGGCTTTGGGATATGTGGTTCTCGGCCGGAACTTGGATCACGGTTTCTTTAATTCTCCCTTCACTTTTTTTGCTGGCTAATAACGCATGGACTGTTATCCGTGACTACTGGGTTCCTGTTGTGTCTTCTGAAGATCGTACCCCCTTTCACCAACCCATTTTACAACCTATGGTAAAATCATGGTTTTCTCATCCCTGATTTCACATGCCTTAATATGTGTACGTATAGATTCCTGGGATAAACGTGCCTGTGACTCAGCTGCCAATAGTATTGTTTGCTTTATTGGTTTGCAGTGTAATTCATGAAGCAGGTCATGCGATAGCCGCAGCTAAGTATGTCATCCCAGCATATCTTCGTTAAAATTAATTTCTAGCGCTTTTTATTCGTTAGAGAAGGAGTTCCTGTGCTGGGTTGTGGTATTTTGGTATTAGTGTTCCTGCCGGCTGCGTTTGTGTCTTTGCCCACGGTGGAAGTGACCAGTTTGCCCCCAGTTAAGCAATTGCGAATATATGCTGCTGGGATTTGGCACAATTTGGTACTAATCGCAGTTGGAATGGCACTTCTCCCTGTCTTTACGTCCACAGCTGGTCTGTTCTACAGCGAAGGTCTTGGGCATGTGGTCTACCATGTAAAAGAAGTATGAGGAAGGGCCCTTGAAGGCGGTTCTTTATCAGTAACTGTTTGTCTTTTACCTAGGGATCGAGTTTGCTCGGGCCACGTGGCTTAGACGTGGGTGATGTTGTCACGCACATAAATGGCTGTGAGACGAAATCGCCGGACACGTGGAAGTCATGTCTCGAGCAAGCCCACAATTCCTCCCAAGCTTACTGCTTATCGTCTACTGCATTAGAAACTCTTGGAGCTGAAGAAGGCGACTTGACCAATCCCGAAAATTCGACTTGTTGTCCAGAAGATGATGCTTCAAGAGTATGCTTTTCTCTACGTGAAACGCTTTCTTCTGCAAAGGTGTTTGGTTGCATATCAATCTCTATGGGTTTTTAATAAAAGGCTTTCCATAGTTTTACCGGTGCTGGACGGTGCGTCAAGTTATTGAACTCGCTGATTACCGACGCTGTGGCGACGCCAATTTAAAATGCCCCTATTGCGTCAGTCCAGTTTTTAAGGACTACGAACAACTTTTTGTCCTTCAGCGACGTTGGTTAAACAGCACTGTGGCTCCTGCGGTCCTTTACATCGGGTTGGCAAACGATATATGGAGCGAAACACACGTCAGTCCATACATTAGCAAATGGAGTTTGCTTCCTGTATGGCTGCCTGCTTGTTTTGGAAGAATAATACGTTATCTTATCATTTTGTCTGGAGGTTTGGCTTTGCTAAATATTGTTCCATGTCCCGGTTTAGACGGACAGCACATGACCTCAGCCATCATAAATGTTTTTTGGCCCCACCCTTCGCCTTACAAGTCACTTGTAAATAAGGCTATTTTAGGCGTTGGAACCGTTTTATTATGTTCTAGTCTTGTCTTGGGCTTGCTACAACTTTTCTGAAGATATATATTTACGATGACTACTTTTGTACGTAGAAACGAAAAGATAGATTCTACAAGTTTGAAAAAACGCGAACTTTTTCTTTATCGGACGCCATCTACAAACAATTTAAATAGGCTTATCTCATCCTCCCCTTTCTCAAGGGTTCTTTGCGAAGCCTGTCAGTGCCGTGCTGTTTACTACGTAGCGCACAATACGGTCCTCGTTCTTACTGTAGGGGGAAATGAAGCATTTCCCTTTTTTAGTACTTTTATTTTTAGTTATTAAGACTGTAAGACTTGAACCTACTGTGCAAAATGAAGTCGGGAGTTCCGTTTCTACTTTGAAGCTGCTACATATTGTAAGTATCCGCAACTTTTCTTAAGAGATCAGCAACGCATAACGGATCATTTTCATAGCTGTTTCGTCATGGAGATAGAACTCCCATCCGAACCTACCCGACCGACCCTTACAAAGATCCCAAATTTTGGCCAGTGGCGTGGGGACAACTTACTAACGTAAGGGCGTACCAAACATAACAGCAATTAAAATAGGGTTTCTTTGAGTATCACATAAGTAACAGGTGTTTTTTGTGTGTGTGAAACAGGCTGGCAAGTCGCGACATTATGGACTAGGACAATGGGTTCGGGCACGCTATTCCTCCTTTCTGCCTCTAGCATACAGTCCAGATGTTGTACAAGTTCGCAGCACGGATGTTGATCGCACCCTAATGAGTGCCATGAGCCATTTAGCGGGTTTGTACCCACCTTTTGGGGATCAAATATGGAATCAAGATATGCCTTGGCAACCCATTCCAGTACATACGCGACCTGAAAGTCAAGACTATGTAAGTTTCGTCTAGCTAATTCCAAATGGGTCCTAACTCGTGCTTTAACTTTTGTAAAGGCGCTACGCTTAGAGTCAACTTGTCCAGCTTATGACGACTTAGTTAACGAATTCAACAAATCACCTTTTATGAGGAAACTTAACGAAGACTACGCGGATTTGTACAAAATTCTTAGTAACTATACAGGTTATGAAATCAAGCATCCCGAAGATGTCGAGTACCTGTATGATACATTGTTTATTGAAGTAATATACAAGCGTTGGTTTTCCGACAAGCAAAATGCAGATTTTCTCTTCTCTAGACGCGATTCAATTATACCTTACCCGCTTGGGCTCCACCGTTAATGCCCCGCATGAAAGCTTTGTCCGATCTAAATTTTGGTCTTAAAGCTTACACAACAGAAATGCAAAAGCTGAAAGGAGGTATTTTTGAACAAAATCTTTCAGGTTTCTTCGTAAACTAACTGGCCTGTTAATTCTTAGGTCCGCTCGTCCAAGAAATGGTGCAACACATTGATTCATTTGTGAACGGAACTTTACCAAAGGATCGCAAGTTTTTTATCTACTCCGCTCATGACGTAACCGTATCCATGCTTTTGTCTGCCCTGGGAATTTACAATGGAATACAGCCTCCTTACGCCTCTTTGGTTATGGTAGAGCTTCACCAAACACTGGATAACGGGCAATATTTCGTTAAGGTAAGTCCTAGTTGTCTCCGATGTGTGTTATGTCCTTGTGATTGCATACAATTATTTTTCCAGGTTCTGTATAAAAACAGCACGGAAGAGCACTACCCACCTGTTGTCCTATCTCTACCAAATTGCACTGCCGAATGTAACCTGGACCAATTTAAGTCTCTAACAGCCCCAGTTCGAGTACCGGATATCGTAGCTGCTTGTGGAAGTGAGCCGGGCCCTCAGCCTTGGTTCCCTGTTCTTCCTACACCTGTTCTAGCCACATTAATAACTCTCTGCTTCGCCGGTGCCGTTATTTTGGCTATGGCTTTGTCCGTTTCATGGATTTGGCTACGCAATAGGCGCACGCAAGGCTTCGAGTATTTTACAGTTCAAGCTGACTAAGAAACGTAAGCTTGCAGTTAGTATTAAGCACAATAAATAGCTATCACATTGGCAGAATTTAACTGTATCAGGAGAAAAAGTCTTTCAATTCAGGGTTTAGTAGTGTCACAGCTGGACGTAACCGTTACTCATGGGTGGTTCTTAACAAATTAGGGAGGTCAGTTATTCCAACAAGTATTTTAACTGGTATTTTTTAGACCCATTTGGATGTCGCATTTGTATTGCATCAATTTCAGCGTGAACTTCCGAATATTACCTAAGCAAATGGGTTATTTGTGTGCCATGCCTTTACACTGAGAACACTGTTGATATGCTTGTAAAAGTGTATGAAGAGTCCACTTTCAAGTGTTGTATGAAACATGATAAACAGTCACGGTGAAAAAAGTTCTTGGTTAGCTTACATTCCAGGTACGATTAGAAATATTTTAAATTACGGGTACCATCTCTGGACGTCAAAGAAACTGGAGGAAACGTCGTTTTGAATTCCAATTATGACAAGTTTACAAGAATAACACATCCTGATGAAACGACCCAGGTCCAGTTCTACCGAAGATCCGATCATTGAATGAAATAATGAAATCTATTCTTCTTGGCAGCTTGAAAATCGTTATCTTGGATTGCGTGTCAGTTTTTTCCTGTTAAAATCAATATTCTGAAATGTGTATTGGCGCCTGTCTGCCCCAGCATTTTTCTATTCTGTCTTTTTCGGTTTTCTCCATATCAGCATATTCAATAAAATGGTAGGCCTAGATTCCTTATTCTCACTCACTTGCTACTCGCAAATGATTCGCCTATTTTTTTCTTACAGTGCCTTGAAACTTAATGTCCGATTTTTACCGTTTTTATAACCGCTTCTATCTGAAATGTGCGTTAACTTGCACAAGACACCTCCGAAATGCTTTTATCCTCAGCTGTAGATCGTAGGCAAAATTGGGATTTTTTAACCCATTATGTTGCTATATTTAGCTGTAATTTCCAATACATCGTTCATCGGGAAAAAAATATATTTTTCAAATACCCATAAAAAATGCGACTTCCCTCTGAAATTCCCGGCTTCCCATGGGGACAAAGTTGAAAATTGGGTGTGGTTAACTTTCCGAACTGGAAAGGCCTTTTCCGAGCTGGAAGTTCCTTAACGCGGTTGGACTAGATGCGAAAGAATTCTGCTGGAAAGTAAACGGAGCAAGGCAGGGCCAAGGGCCGAAATTATCCTGCCGTGTGTATAGGAAGAACGTATGGCACGGGCCAAGAAGATCAGGTGAGAGCGGTGCGTTGTTCATACGTAGTTATGTGGACGTCTTTGTTGTGCGCTTGTTTTCCGTGCTTAGTTCTTGTACCTCTTCGTGCCTTTTTTTTATACACATAAGAGTAAGTAAAAATTTTAAGTACGGCGTGATCGTAGCTCTTTGGCTGTAAGGGTTCTGTACAAGCAGATTTAATACACTGGATACTGGAGCGATTATACTTATGCTGAATGTCTCACTGAAGTTTAAATGGCGTTAGCTTATAGCACTTGAGTTAGCATGGGTTATATATAAGTCTTCGACATCTATTTGTAAGAGCGAGTTGGCAGAGCGGTCTAACGGGTAACACCGAGATCGTGAGGTCGCAAGTTCGATCCCAGGTGCGGCTTGGTTATTTTATATGAAAAAATTTCAGGCCCTCCTGGGTATATATCCTCATTCCTCCTTCCTTCCTGGATCGGTCCCTGTCTATCGTGCTTACACCTATCCAGTATGGAGTACCTAGTGGTTCGGGAAACCGAACCGCGTGGGAAACAGAAAGGATAGGAGCGAGCACGAGGGATAGGGACCAGCTAGGGAGGAGCAAGGACGGGAAGGAAGGCAGAGCTCCAGTTTTTCACGATTTCTGAAGGGGTGCCCCTTTGCACAACATTGTTTCTTATGGAAAATAACCCGGAAAAAGCCTTCCCAGCTCGAAAAAGTGACCACGCCCATTTTTTCGAATCTCCACCAATGGGAAGATAGGAATTTTGGAGGGAGGTCGCTATTTTTGCGGGAAATTCAAAAAAAAAGATTTTTTTGGGGGGTAGAAATGTATTGAAAAATACCACAAAATACAGCAAAAATAGGTTTCTAAAAATCAGAATTTTGCGTATAATTTTCGGAGGTTTAGCCAAAGTATTTTCGGAGGTGTTTCGTGTTCAATTAACGCAGATTTTGGACAGAACGCTTGAAAAATGAAAAAAAAAAAATCGGAAAAAAAGCCTTTAACTAAAACTTGGGACTGTAAGAAAGCTAACGCTTAACGCAGTAATCTTCGGATCAAAATTGGCGCTCTGAATAACAAAAGGAAGAAACAAGGTACCAAAGAATTGAAAGAATGTAAAAAATAATGCTAATCCAGCGAGACAATAAAAGCTGCACGAAGGGACAGCGGAACACATACATTTTATTAACATATCATGATTTCGGTATACTGCCCTCTAGAAATAAGTTACGAGGTAAACGCTAACACTAAAACTGTCAATCTAAATCGCAATCCTTTACATAACAACAGAAAGAAATGCCGGTAACTAATAAGCAGATACAACCGAATTCAACTCACGACAGAACCGATGAAATAAAGAATGAAAAACTTGAAGATAAAAGGAAAAAAGAATGACTCAAGTTTAGAAACAAATTTAACTGTCTATTAGTACACGAAAATACAAGTCGAGAATGAATAACTCACAGATTCACTCCAAGGAAAAAATCAGCCTTCTTTCGACAAAAGAGATTACCACGTGTGACATGACGTGGACGACGTGAGATTTCCCAACTGACTGGTCAAACACAGTTCAAACGCATGCTTTCATTTTCTGAAAACAAACAATCATAGTTTTCGTTAGCCTAATACAAAAATCTAAATTTTAATTGGGTTACCAAATGAAATGCGCGACATATTGTTAACAGTATTTGTAAATCATCTCGAGAACCTAAGCACACAATTCTTGTGTGAAGTTCCTCGAGATTTGTCGATAATTTCCATGGAGAACGTGCACGAAAGCACATCGAAGAACACATCTTCACGAATAATGTAGTCCAAATCTGTAAGACAGAATAAAATTAGCAATCTTATCACTGTGTGATTCTGAGTTACTGTTAGTACACAAAAGAAACTCCACTCACACCTTAACTGGGTCGATAACTTACGACACGTGATATACTGCCACTGATGTGCTCATTTGTCATTCAAAATCCAACGGTACCAATAAACTTGGACGTCACTACCACACAATGGCTGTTGCTCTTAATTCCGACTAAACAGTTGGAGTTAACAATCCTAAACACACAAGAGAACGAAAACAAAAACCATTCAGAATAAATATTTCCTTAAGTATCTAGCAGAACGAATTGTAAAACTTCGTATTCTCTAAAACACGAAAAAAATGTCACCAAACTCACTCAAGAATGCTCAACCGGTCTTGTCGATTTGCGCAAAATAAATCCGCAAACTTAGGGTAACATCACTGTCCAACACACTGACGTCACGAGCTTTTGTTCGACCCATTTGCCAAAGAACATTCTTCACACAAGGCAAACATAAAGAACGCGGAAACACCCAGGAACTAAGCTGTCAAATCTGAGAATTAAATTCTAGAAATAAGCTATAAACCTACACTCACAAATTAAATGACAGGCCGAGTTCCCTTCGTCACGTTTCAGAGTTAGCCAACCGAAGCAAAGTCAAGACTGCTACTTTCCATGCTGTCGCTCTCAGATGTTCCACGACCAGCGTACTTGGCATTTGGATAAAAGTGGACCACTATTACAAATTCTGTCCTCATGACCACGCCAAGGTCACCTTGACCTGAGAACAAACGCTTTACTAGAACGATTCGAAAAGGAAATTAAGACAGACAAACCCTCACTTATTGTTCCGGCAATGTAACGCTCTAGTCAAAAGCTTACGATATAATTAAACTATAAAAATGCACCTCGCTTGCTTACGTTGTTACACAGAAGAGCATACGTCTCGCCAGCACTATCACAAGTATTAATGTTCATTTCAAAACACTGCCACTCAAACACCTCCAAGGGCACATGGGCGACTAAATTTCAGGAGGACCGAAAACACGCATCGTAGCCCACCTAGCGGCCATTACGTGTAGCGCGCGGAATTCGAACAGTACTTCTTTCACCACAGGTGAAGCTGTTTCACCTGGAACTGAAACATAGTTTCTTATGGAAAATAATCAGGGAAACGGCTTCCCAGCTCGGAAACCCAAGTACGCCTATTTTTCTGCCCAATAGCCAATCAAAATCCAAAGCCCAGCCCTCAAGCTTTGAGCGCGTTTTTTGAAAAAACAAGGATTATTTCAGGTACAAATCGTGTTTTCCCAGAATTCTCAAACAGGGTGTCAGAAATACGAGGGAAAACGGAAAAAATCCCACACCACAGAATTTATTTTCCTCTCCAAATTTAAGTAGTTACATTTATGTATTCTGCAGGCATGAAAGGGCTATAGGTGAACGTCTTTTAAACCTCTATAAGACATTTAGCGTAAGTATAAATGTTCCAGTGATAAATGTATCGCTCCAGTATCCAGTGATATTAAATCTGCTTGTAAATAACCGGTTACACCCAACGAGATAAGCTCACGCCGTAGTTCAAATAACAATAAAAGTAATCCCTTCAGTAAAAGGTGATATACCGTATGAAGCCAGTGCACTGGCTTTACGCCAGATATGCATTTTCCCCTTGCTCTTTGCGGTGTGGATTTGTTTAACATGATTGCCACATTTGTGACGTCATACATTTTTTTCTACCAATCACAAAGCACTACACAAAACAATACGACAGGCGACATGTGGAACTGTGCACATTCGTCCTATCATCTAAAGCTGCGTAAACTTCGAACATTCTGCAGTGTACTTTGGTCTGAAAGATTACAGGAAAGATCAGATATGCTACTTTCTGAAGTTTAATGTGAAAGCGGAAACGTGATGCTGCGAGTCCTATAGAGTGTTCATCAGAAACGCACCAATTTTGTCGACTCCTTTAGGAACTTTTTTTTCATGTTTGTAAAATCCATCGAAATATAATTTATTATTAATCTTCACAGATTTGGCATATCAATTTCTATACTTATAGCTGTTGTAATCTCCCTGAGTTAGAAAAAATTACCATTTGTCCATTTATTTCGTGTTCTCTAGTTGACTAAGACCAACAACCCTTGGGAGAAGGCTGAAAAGGTTCTAGCTGAGATCTACCGATCTGCAGAGTCTTGTATGCCACTCTTTATGTTACACTCAACATCTCCAATTTCGTGAGCCCTATCCGGAAGAAATTCGCTCCATTGTTCGGCGGTCTGAACTTCCCGTGTCATGGAGTAAACATGCACATAAAGAGGGCATGGAGCGCCATTTTTTGGGGGTTTTCGTTACAATTTAAACAGTTCAAGGCCAGTCCTCCCGAGAAGAAGGGGTCGATCACATTTGTTAGCCCACTGCTTTCAAAAGGAGCTTCGAAAATGAACTCGAAATGAAAATCGATAACAAGAGGAACACATAGTACATTTTGTTGTTTTTTCCGTCCACCTTCGCACACCAAAGCATTGCTGTCTTCGATTTGTATGACGTTATAAACCCCTTCAGTAAAAAAAAAATCCCCTGTTCGATGTTCGTAGCGCAATTTGTAAACAAAATAAATGTGACAACAGGGACGTCGAGCGGTGGAATGTATTTTCCACTAGCGTCGTCGAAAAACCAAGACAACTTTTTTTTAACGCTCTAGCCATTTTTACTTTTATTTTTACTTCTCAGTGCAAAAATACGATGTACAGGCTTGACGATAGTCTTCTCAATATCAACAACTTGAAACGTGCTGTGCTGCTACTACAGCGATGACAGATCTTTAATGAAAACACTTGTTTCATCGTTAGTGCAGCATAGCTGGCGGATTGCTGCCACATGTAAAATTAATTTAGAGAACTAACGACTAAGTCTACAACATATTCTGAATTTTCAGTTGCTTAAGAGAAACACCTGTGGAAACACAATCGTCTAATTTTAACAACGAGAGGAAAGAAGAGGTTAAATTTAAACGAGCAGCTTTTTTATTTTCATTTTGTGCAAACTATACAATCTTTGTCGAAATCGTGCTCACTAGATTCGCAGATACGTCGATGTTACGGCTAAATCGTGAGCTAACGAATACTTGCAAGAACGGGAAAAAGAGTGATTCAGCACTAAAACAGGAAGCCTCCTTATTAATTACAATCCTGACAGTGAAACGTCAAAACTAGCATCTTGGTTAACCTGTGTAGTTCTGTAAGGAACTTGCAAATCGAATTTATATACTCAAATTATCGTCATGAGAGTTTAAAGGCGTGAACTCAATCATTATTGGAACCATGCTAATGCTATTTCTGGAAACAGTTATGTTTCCTTTACTAATTTTCTGACACTAGATTTCTAACATCAACAGTAAGGTATAACTGTTGCTTGAAAGCTTTAATCCTTATTGTAATTACCATACTGTGTTTTACAATCATTTGTCTCTATAAATGATCCATTATCTTGTAACAATCAAGTTGCAGCTCATTGTGTGCAACCTTTCGACACGTCGCACTTGAGTACCATAGCGTTCTCCACTATGAAACTTTTTCAGTCCAATTACGACAACTTTACAACTTTACAACCCTCTCGCTCGAGCGAATATTACCGGAATGCGGATCCACATTACAGTAATATTCCGATTTTGTCAACTAGGATACTAGTTGTTAGTGTCAAGAATATACTAGAAAACTCAGTACGATATGCTAGTAGGTATTAATACAAGATTATTTCTAGTTTTGCTGCCATAATAGTACTTAAGTTATTATTTTCTATGAGACCTTTATAAGATGAGCTCGTGGTACTTGCTAGTGAGAATGGAGATCTGAAGAGTCTGAAAAATAGAAGTGAAAAGTATTTCTTATCCGCAATCTCTTTGGGGTACGCTTGTTTACATCTTACATGCCTCCGCAAGATGCCGTCTCCGTTCTTAAATATTTCTATTTACCACTGCATAAGTTTAAAAAACTTCTGGGATTTTATTTGCCGCCATTGTTTTCTTGACTCAATTTATTCTCTCTATTTATTCAGTAGTGGTATGTCGCTATATTTGCCACGCAAGCAATAAAACCACTTCATAATTTGTGTTAAAAATATGTAAAAAAACAATCCATACAACCCTGAGGAACGGTCTACGTTTCTGAAAGATTTCA
This sequence comes from Triops cancriformis, assembly GCA_020615345.1. NCBI lineage: Eukaryota > Metazoa > Arthropoda > Branchiopoda > Notostraca > Triopsidae > Triops > Triops cancriformis. Next base: position 72,652 of record JAHZNP010000175.1, on the reverse strand, counting down.
GCTTGCCTATTTATTTGTACAATAACTTCCAGATTTCAGTAAATCATAGACTGGGCAGCTATTTTTAGTTTATAACTTGGTAAAGATATTCTCGCAACATCTACGATGAAGTACAAATATAGGGAAAACAGTACTAGTTGCCCAACCATCTACAGTCCATCACTAGCCTTTGGAATTGATGTGTCTAATAGAGTTAAGCATCTAAAATCAAACAATTTTCAGTCGTTTATCCATAAAGCACTTGGTAGCAGCTGTTGGTATAAACTGAATAATGTTTCTACCTACTTAGCTCGGCAATAGGATTTCATGTCAGGAACTAAACTGACTTGTCCTTTCGCTTCTCACTGAAGAACGTGAGCGACAAAGCCCCCGAAAGAGAAATTTAAGTAAGACGTACTCGGAGTAAGCGACAACAGCGGAAACGCGAATGAGAAGCACACTTATGTGTCCACACCTCAATCGCGAACTCCTACGTTTCAGCATCCATCAGCCGATCCAATATTAGCGTCTCGTAAAGGAGGCTTTCAAACGTCCTTCCAGGAATTCCTTCTGCTACAAATGTGAGAAGGAAGTAGCGTGGTCCACCTGTGCAGAAAATAAGTCCTCTGTCGTCATAGAAAAAGGTGAAGGGGCTCTAATATTGGTTAATAAAACAATGGGAGCCTTTCGTGGAAATCATGAGCATCCAGTTGGGGTTCCGCCACTGTAAAAGGAAATGAAAGGTACAGTATTCATTTGGTAAACTGTGCGAAGCAACAAAATCCGCTCAACCCTATTATCTGGCTTGCAAATCCACTAAGTCATGCTTTATTGAAAAGAGAACGAAAGGGTTTTCTTCTATTTCCAAAACTCATTTCTCTACCACTATGCATTCCGTCAATCGTTTTTTTGTCCGTTGCATTTACCTTTTGTCATTTTTTGAGCCATTTCCTTCTGCTACTTACTCAGTGTCTTCTCTTGACTGCAATGTTGCCAAGGGAGCTGAAAAAGGGAGGCTTCCAAGTCAGAAACGAGAATACAATGATAGCCAATTAGCGCCAAGGTTTGTATGAGTACCATTGTCTGCATTTTAGCTCTTATAACGAGGGCAGCTACCGTAGAAACCTTTGAAGCATATTTCAAAAGACAATAAATAGAATAGAATAGCTTACGGAAAAGAAATCACAAAAAAGTGAGGCGAAGCAGACAGCATGACAGTGGAAGAAAAAGCTTCAGCTCCTTTTTACAGGTCTTTTGCCTTGAAGAAAAGCTTTGGCTATGCCTCCCGCCTCCACCAGAATATTTGTTTAATAAATTCCAAGAAAAAATAGAATAGGATATGACGCAAGCTTACTATTGAAAAAGAAAAGTCTTTTTGTTGAGTGACATTATAGACCCCTCCACTCCATGACAATCTTCTTCTTTTCATCTTACCCGGGACCCCACTGTTGAAACGCGCTCTTCGACGAATCCATATGCATAATCTCTCAATTTAAAGTACCTCAGCTGGAACCGAACCTAGAATACCTTCGTCTTTCAAGTAACCCAGAATAATTTTACGTCATATTTAACTTTTGCGGCGCTGGTTCGTAATAGAGACGTGTTTACCCGCGATACGAAACTAGAAGTAAATAAACTCGGATGGTAGAATTCTTAGATAAGCGCATTCTATGCGGCCAACCTGATTCAATGGAACGCCCAAACCTGCTTTAGAAAGGTGAGCTGGAAAGAAAATATTCAATTAAGAAAAGCCACTTCAGCGTTTATCTCTTTTTGTTGCACGTGATGGAAGTGACGTGGCGTGTCTAATGGCATGTCCATGTCAAGTTTGGTTTAGGATGTTCCAGATCAAGGCGATTAAACCCGTTAGACGAACCTTTCGTTGACTATAGATCTTGCCTGTTCATCATATGATGGAGCCAAAAATTTCAATCAAACGTGAACTCAACCTTACAGGTTTCCTGTCTGAAGTGCCAGCTCAACTATTCTTTGGAGTTCCATTCTTATGTAGAGATGTGCAGTACCAAAGACCGGGACCAGTGTGCACTTCTTTATATTTTGACGTTCATATTTTTCCACGCCAGTTTCTTGAAAACTTGACTAGGCATCTTGAAGTGGTAATTTTTTTACAAGCACACTCGTGTTTTTCCTGGCTTCTTCTACTTTCGGATTTTTCTTATTTTCTTACGGAGGTTTCAGCATCCTGCTTTGAACCGTTCACATTTACCGCGTTTTAACGTTTTACACCTGTAAAGACCCTTGATTTTTTCTTCCGTTGTGAGGGATCAGCGGCGATGATAGGTTCTACGGATAGGTGGCGGTACGTTTCGCCAAAATGCTTTGTACTAATTCTTCCTGACAGGATAACAAGCATATGGACTAGTACCCATCCATAGAGACAGAGTCAACAATCAGCCCCACCAATAATAACGGACCATATATCATGATGAATAAACCTGAACGAAGAAGCAAGCGGTTGGGCGAACTAAACTATTTTCTTATTATGCGGTAATCTAACTAATTCCATTACTATTAATTCTGCAGAAAATAAACAGGCTCTTTGAAAACTCTTTGCTTTCGGAAATGCTCAGAAAAACTCTGAGAAGCTTTATTGAAAAAAGATCTTCCCTAGCAAAAGCCAATAGGATTTCATTTTTTTACCGAGAAATATTTTTCAAACCTTATATTTCAAAATACTTCCACAGCTTTTAAAACACTGACGGAATATTGCATTAACCACCATCAACGTTGTCTCATCCCATGATCAAATTGGTTTGCAACAAATCGTCACTGTGCACACACTTACTCTTGTGTGAACACTAACCCCCGGCTCTTTCCAATCTCAATAAAGAAGTTGGCGGACTTCCTTTTTCAGGAGCACTCCCAAAAACGTCCTCTTACATAGAAGTGCACGTCCTATTGCTGTGCCCGTAGAAGACGAGTAAATAGACTCGGAACTTGGATAAAGGTGGCCGCTGTGGCGGGATCCATTTTATAATTGGAACTCTAAAAGGAAACTGCGACGCAATTCCCCACAGGAGTCCAGCTATGGTCTGGCGAGTGCGAAATGTAAATGAAAGAGTTGAATGTTTGCACAATTGTGAAAGGCGGGAATGGGATAGGAGAAGCAATCTGCTGTAAACGATTCCGCCACTGCTGGCAATGACAATGCGTCTCTGGGGCATATAATCAAGGCGGGCAAATAAGAAACCGGATGGCGAAACCCACTTCCACAGCTTCACTACACTATTATGCTCCTTCTTTACCGAGTCCAGTGTGTGCCAACGCAATGCTTCACATTTCCCTCTCTCTCCCTTCCTCCTTCTTCCTCGTCGTCTCTCTGTCTAACCCTATCAAGAGAAAATGATGCTTTTACTTTCCGTGGGCGCGAAACATACCTCCGTAGATTTATGTGAGTACAGCACGGCTGCTAAGATTTGCATGCGATGCGACAAAGCTTTTCAGGCGACAAGGACCCAAGTTCCTCGCAATCCCCTCAACGAGATATAGGCAAAGAGGTCTCTGGGGACGGTTCAACCTGGTGCTCCCAAAAACCTGGCTCTACCAGCTTCCAATTTTCTATGTCTGTGTATTAACAAGGCGTCTCACTCATCTTCAGCGAACTCTGGCACAGAAAAAGAGAAACGGTGCTAAAATGCTCAAAAACTCTTACTCACCCAAGAAATTAATTAAGGAAAGTAGGACCGCCGTTCTCCGAGCATAATGACTGGCGAAAAAAGCAACTATGTGAGGGACAAAATACCTTTGGGGGTTGACGAACAAGTTTGTTAATTTTAATGGTTCACCAGCAGATTAGCTTTTAAACAAATTGACACCCCCTTTACTCAAAAATACAGATTCCTCTTCGACAAAGTTCCTAAAAAAAAAGGAAGAAGCAAACGCACCCTGGAAGAATTTCTCAGATGAAGACTTCAAAGCATATTCATAGCCAGGAAAAAAAAGGGAAAAGAAAAAACAGCATATGGGAAAACAGAAGTATTCAGTCTTCAGCGGGGTGCGCACTTCAATACCATGTTTCAAGCCTGTGTGAAATACAGACCCGTAATCACGTCGAACATGGTTGCTTGCCTGGCTCCATCAATAACCCACTTCTCAATCTTACAGTTTGGCGGGGAACTTCAGGTCGCATTTTTTTTTCTTATTATTATTCGCCCCCCACCACCAAAATTGAACCTGGTAAAAGATTAACAATGGTCCCGTATCATTATCTTGTCGAGAGGTATTTGGCCTTATTGGAAACGAGGTAGGAGCAACAGCAAGTTCGATGAAAACATCTTTTCATAATGTTGATGTTATTCTTGTTATGCCTCCCGAGCAAACAAGATCAGTTTTCCGAACTTTGGGACCCAAAAGGCTTCTTGCCTTTTGCGTATTTTGAGGAGCTTGGGGGAGTGGGCAGGGGGGGTTGAAATAGCAGTAATGATTGGGCTCCTTTTTTCGGTAGTTTGACTTTTTTTACCTTCTCTATATGCACGGAAGAAAAAAAGGAGAAAAAGAAGAAGATACGCGAATTGAAATCAGAAAGATGTGGAGGAGCGAGCCTTGTTATTATTGGAGATTGCTTTTCGTCCTTTTGTGATCGACACAGCAATCTTCCCAGATCGTGAAATGGATGAGTTTTCCTGACTGCTGCTGCCTAAACCGACGAACTATCATTTCATTCCTTTGACTTGCTGGGTTGCGCTCGTTCCCAGCCCACTCCATAATACTTACTAGATTCCCGTCCTGCATATTCTCTAAAAAGAAAACATACGAGAGGGGAGGGAAAAAGGGGGAGGAGAAATCCTTTGGTTGGGCTTTGGATTGGGAGAGACTTCTCTTTATTTGTATTTTTTTTTACATTCTACGTTTTTACCTTTGTGAAGGGAGATCCAAATAACATTCTGCATTGAATGCTTTCCTTCAGAAGGGGGTTAAACATCCACATTTCGGGATGACAATGCACCGTCTCATTTAGGAACGTCCTATTGTTCCCTACGGAGTTTCAAAAGCAGAAAGCATCAGGCCTTCAATAAGCAAATGGAGTGGTAAATGAGGGCAAGCGACTGGAACTTCCAACTTCGCTTCCCTTAATACAACTACGGGTCCATTTCAACACCCCCACACCCCTCCCTCCTTCTCAAATTTAGCTTTGCTATGGCATGTATCTTGGTTTTGAAGGCAACCTTTGTCTCTTCTGTGCGTCAGCTCTTTCGGATTCCCTAATTAAAAGTCCTTTTAATATATGCCCCGGGAGCCCTGGATCGAAACATTCAGTGACAACTTTTCCGCTTTTTTTTCCCCTGTAACGTAACCGCTCCCGCTTTTGCTTCACTCATCAAAATATGAACATTAAAGATTTGATTGGCAAAGGATGTAAGCGATCTCGATGCTCCGATGAACGAGAACCGGAAGGAAATCTTTTTGAGACCCTTCACGTTCCAAGTTTTCTTTTTCGGTGTGGCTGGGGGTGCGGGGTAAACAAAAGCTTCAAGCGTAGATCGTTTTTCAGTACCCAGTACATCACCCGGAAAAAGCTGCATAACAGAATCTTCTCTTGGAAAATCTTTTGGCTTTGGCTTGTGGAGTGCGTTCTTCGTTTATTTTCCAATCACAATAGCCAAATCCATTTTCGGTCGGGCGGGGGTAAGAAAAAAAGAGGCATGAAAAAATGTTTTACTTACTCGTCGAGGAAAGTTATTATTCAACCCTCAAACCCAATTCATTTATCACTGTGCGAAGCAAAAGAAGATGGCGAACAACAGGATGGCGCTGAGGGGGTAAAAAGCTTGACGCTTTTCACTTTTTTTCTTTTTATTTTCATCTGGGCGCCTAACGCATGGAGGAGCAGAGACAGAGCTTCAAAAGCGCAGCAGACCGCTGCCAGTGCCCGGGAATCAATTACCGGTGCATAATTAATTATCCTTCTTTTCCCCAACAATGAAACCCGAGAGCTTCATGTGTTGTGTTCTACATGCACAAGGGGTTTCAGGGGCTGAAAGCAGGCTTCCTTTATGCTTTTCAATCCCGCTTTTACTACGGTGTAATAGAAGTAGCCATTTTGTGTGAACACATAAGATTGCCCCGTTCCTTACAAAAACGACATTCAACAATTGACGACTGTTGACAAAGTTTGTCTCTTGTTTGCTTTTTGCGGGTGCAAGGCAACGTACCCGAGAATATTATCGAACAAAAACACCCCGACTGCTTTCTTACAGGAAAAACGAAAAAGGGCGCCTAAGTTAAATGCTCTTATTCCTGTTCCGAGTTGTTGGGAACAGAAATTTGGGGAGGGCCGATATTGACACCTCAATGACTTTCCGGCCTGCCAATGTTTGTCGCATATTGTTGGCTTCATTGTTGGATATAAAAGAAGGGTCGTTGTAGGCAAGAATGGAAGTCAAGTTAAGCTTTGTAGCTGGAAAAGGTGATATTGTGCTGAAGAAGCCAGGAAAAGCTAAGAAGAAAGGGTGTCCGAATGGAAGCCATGGTTCGGAGTCGTAAAATGGCAAACTCCTCCAGCTTCACACAGAATAAGAAATACCTTTGACGCCCCTTATGCGTTTTCAGGATATCCCAAGTGACAAAAGGCGAATCAAGCCTAGAATTTTCAAGGGGGTCTCCATTGTGAAGGTCCACCTTTTACCTGCATCCAGCTGTTATGCATACACAATAGGGTTTTTAAGATAGGGGGGATGAGGCTGTTAAATGTGTGGAACTGTGTATATCTCTCTACATGAATGCCTAAGCCGTGGGAAATTTTAAGGCCCCAAACTAGTGTCAAACCATTCTATTAGCACACGCAATAACAGGACGCACAACACATGTTAAATTTCCTCTTACTCATTGCTTTGCAATCGCTCACGAACAAGGGATCTTGCCTTCTTGCGGCTTGTCTGGCAACCAATATGTTGCCATGCTCAGTAACCACAGCAAGCGAGCAAAATGAATCGCTGCCAGAAACAAGTCACTAGACTTGTTTTAGGACAAATACCCCCAGTTATTGGTATCATTGAAAAGGGTATATAGGTTAACCGGTGAACCATCCGCGATCACATTAGTAACCCCTTTTAAGTGGCTTTCACAGAGCTAAAGGAAGACCACCCTCTCGTGGTGTGGTAGTGCTTTGGGCTTCTATCTCCCTAGCTATCAAGTGGGCTGGTCCGCTATTCTCCTATTTTTTTTTTTAGCGGAGGATATCCGAAGGGTCCTCTCTAGGTCTTTACGTGTAGCTAAGGATGGGAGCTCGTGGATAATGCTGTGATATGCTCTATTATAATGGGGTAATGGTTTATGATGGAACGACATGGTTAAAAAAGAGCTTGTTTGTGTGCCAATAAGGAGATGCTGTTTACTACCATTGCTGTCACGGGAAAAGGGATGAGTTTCAGTTTGGCGGCCGAACAATGAAACAGAACGCATGGCCGTTACGAAGTGAGTCCCAGACCCGGATTGCATATGCCACCTTTCCGACTGCGGGAATTGTGGAACATTTCTGACAAAAAAAAGTCACAGACGTGACGGCGGTGTGTGGGCAATACTACAATAGGCTGCCCAAGCACAGTCAAAAAGCTTCTTTGGAAAGTCTGAAAGCCTCATCTATGGGACGTCAACTGCTGACGGTATGTGGCTTTTGTGGAACCACTTATGGCACAATGCTTCACTGGCAGCCAACAGTGAAACCTTTTCCCTATCTATCTGATGTCTGCTTACTAAAAAAAATGAAGGAAACCTGCATTGCTTTGCACCAGTGGCCTTAGTTCTCGGACAAGCTAAGTCATTCGTTTGTGGTCATCTTAATGCCACCGGAAATCAGAAATGCTAAAGATCGTGCTTTCTGTAATATTTTCGTAAGCTACGGAACCTGGATCGTCCATAGCATTGAAAATTGTAAGCTAGTGGAGATGACAGTATACTTTACCACTGATAATTTCTTATTTGGGGTTCTCTTTCACGAAGAAAAATAATCTACGCTGACACTTTTAACTTTGAACTCGGCTCAAATTTGTTACAGCCGGGCCAAAACACGCATAAAAGGAAAAAAAGGATAAAACACGCATAAAAAGTAAATTCCGTGTACAAGGTGGCGCCCAACTTGTAAGCTGGCAGCCTACGGTTGTGCTTCCACTGGTAACCCAACACGCGTGTTAAGTTTGCCTATCACGGATTTAGTTAACTCCCGTTTCCACTGGTACTTAAAATAAATAACAGTGTTAAGATCAGTAGCAACCGTAATTAGCAACCGAATATCGAAATCATTTAATCGGACTGTATTATCTAATATCACCCATGAAGATTTTTTTATAAAAACAACTGAAACTTAATTTATAAAAAGAATAAACTCAATAGCTAATTTAAGTAATCATATATTTATTGTGTTGTTAATAGAAGAAAACAAAAGAGTGACTTCAGGAGTTTCGTTAATAACACCGTTTGTTAACACTACACGTGACTCGCATAGGAGAGGAAACAGAGAACCGAAAAGGGGTTACCAGGCATGATGTCAAATACAGCAAGAAATACGAGTTGGCCTAGTGGAAGAACGACCACTTTGACCTGTTGACAACCGGCCCCAGTTCTCTGTCCCATTGTATCCACGGCACGCAAGAATATTTCACATCAGTACGTTAATTTGAATTACATAGGATTATATTATCTTTACTTCTTAAATCTTAAAACTTATCGTTCTCTACGTTCGAGCACGCTTCTCTTGTGTATAGTTGCTGCTACCTTTTCCGATAGAGGGGGCCTCTTTCGCGAACCAAGACTTTCGTCGACCCGTTCAAACTGATAATGCTCGTAAATTACTTCGCTGCATTTTTAAAGCTATTTATAATTGATTACGGCTATTTAGTATTCCAAGTGGTCACCTTTTAGTAGACGTAATGTTAGCGATATTTGATTGATATGCAAGCGGAATGAAGAAGCTTACGTTTGGGATTTTTCTGACAATCCTTTTTAGATTTTAATATTTTTGGCTCTTGTTCCCATTAGTTTGATAAGCTTTACAACCCGCAGAACTGCAACCCAAACTAACAGATTATGACAAAGGAGGGGCCTAGTAGCAAAAAACTCCTTCCATGTCTTCTTTCTACCCCTAAAAAGCGTACAAAGACCCTTTTCATGTTATTTCCCATACTCGAGATGTTGAAAGTCGCACAATACGTATATAATATTTTTGGCTGGGTGCAACAAAGGCGACAATGAGAAAAACCCTGTAAGCTCTCGAATCACGTTTTTTTTCTTTCTTTTCCTAACATGACGATTTTTAGGCCGTAACCTTTTAGAGAGCCATTTTCATCCGAGCTCTTTTGCGATAGGGTATTATTCCTGCAACAATGCGTTCCATGGCTGGCAACTTGAAAAGAGGGCGGCCATTTTCACGGTGTTCCAACATTGGCCACCGATACCATTGTGGAAATCAAGGGAGCGCAGTAAATGAGATTTGCACGCTGTTACCAGGGAATTCAACGTTTTCACATTGCAACGCAAGTCCAGGGGGGTGAAAACGTGATACCCAATTTTCGACAACCCCCAAACATCTTTTTGTGTGCTCCAAGCTGCCTTGAGTAGTAATTGGTTAATTTTGGGGCAGGAAAAAGGGAGTCAGGATAGTCATAAATACAAGCCCCGTTCAGAGACAAAAAATGCGTTGTTCAATGGTGCACTTTTGCTATAAGACTGCAATGAACCATCAAAGGGTTTTGTTCGTCTTTAATTACATATTGAAAATTCAATGGCCAAGCTGGAAATGTTCCTGTTAGTCCGCGGCGAGTGGAGCGCACTGCGAATTCTGAAACAAAGCGAAAAACACCGACGGGCGTTATATGACTGTACTTAGTGGCGCAAGTACGGAGCTTCACCAGGTGAGCTTTAATTTAACGTCCAACTTTATTGTGCAGTGGTATTACTGTGTGTATGCCAAAAGCTCGGTACGCTCCCCTACATAGGTAAAGGGGAAAAAGAAGAGAGACAGAGACAAGCTCCCGTGCCGAGTCTCGATCTGTAGATCTTCACGGCACAAACGGAGCACTGAACCTAACTAACGCTGGGTAGGTAACGTGCACTTTAGAATGGGCTTTTGTTGGCATTCTTTTGGATGCGACAACTATATATGCAACTGCAACCCTTTAAAGCCTTTTTAATGAGATATTTGCTGTTCCTTTTACTGGAAAACATCCAGCATATAATGTGCCGTGGTGAACAAGCTCCTCTTCCACAGCAGCATTTCAATTCTCGCAAGCTTTTATACGCACGGTTGTGGTTCGTTTCTACCGAGGCACCCCTACGACGTTTTTGGAGCTACACTCTGTCATCCTCTAACCCTTTTTCCTCGCGTGTATGAACGCCGTTAAGAAAGGTATACAGCTTTGGCTGTGGCAAAAAAGAGCCACACAATATCAAGTCTGTGTGTCTCATTCATCATTTGTTTTGTTGGTTTAATTTCCTTTATCACACTCTGTAATTCCCTATCAGCGTAAGTAAGAAGACGATTAGTAACATGCTCGTTTCCCCGTTTATCGTAGAAGCTTTGCTCGAATAAAATAACAGCTAGTAAAATTTCAATTTCGCTGCCTCTCAGCGGGTCTTTCCTCACCACATCCTCATATGTTTTGCCTTTCAGTTGAACAAATGCTTGGGAAACTTTGGAGAGCAAATCCAATCGCGCATAAGGATAGGGAAAACATTCTCTTGTTCGCACACCTCCCTCCTTTTTCCCTAGCGCGTTTCTGAAAGAAGAGCTAGGGGAAAGGGTGACAATGAGTCCGTTGAGTCGTGCACATCATACGGATCGCCACCACCACGTATAATATCCTATACTGGGGGGGGTACAGAATGGCCGTAGATATTCGCTCCCCCTCTGTAAATCTTGGGAGCCGACAGCACGTGACAAAAAAAGCCTTGTCTGGCTGCCTATAGCATTAATGCGCACCGTGTCCTCATGGAACAAGCGGATGAGTCCTGCACGTGGCTTTCCTAAACAGTCCTCCACGTAAGTGGCAAGGCTAATACTCCTCTTGACTTCTCAACATTTCATTAATCATACGTCTAATAATAAGCGGCTAGGATAACAGGACCGCCCGTTCTTCTTGAAAAGACACAGCTAATATTGCCCTCGCTGAGCTTGACCTTTCTTTCCATTGACACTGCTATTCTATCCGGATACAGTAACCGTTGATTAATGAATTGCTGTTGAGGGACCAAAGCCATGTGCATTTTGTTTCTCCAGTCGTCTGTTATATATAGAAAGCATAATAAAACACCAAGTGCTCTACAGTCTTTGCTTTCTTCCTGAAAGCATTGACGCGATTAATTGACAAAACTGAACATAAAAATGAGTGTAGTAATCTACGTTTCTGTGATAAAATCCATTGAAGCTCGTAAATGGATAAGGAAGCAAACAGTGGAAAACTCTCTACAGTTTCAACTTTCTACCCAAAAGGCTTCGACACGATTTAGTGCTAAAACTGGAAGAAAAATTCATACGCAACGCGTGCGTCATTCAAACCCTTGCCATTAAAACAACGTGTCTAAGAAATGACGAGTTAAAAAAATAAAATAAAGGGCAATACGCAGACTTAGCTATCTTCTCAAAGGCTTTTGGTATGATTTATTGACCAAACTCGAATGAAAATTCATACGCTACGCTTTTATTATTCGGTCCATTGGAGAATCCTACAGTCGCAAAGAAAATTGTTGGAAGCATGGACGACGAACCTGCGACGCGTCTTAGCCTTATGGCCCGGATTCGCAGCCGGAAACCATGGCGGTCATTGCGGGAGGTATTTTCTCTCTTTTGCCTTCTTCTGCGGACCGATATCTGTAACGAGTGAAGGAGCAGTCTCTCTATTCGTCAAGATAAACCTGGCCAAGCCCGCCTTTCCCATTGTTCGAGCTTCCCAAGCTGGTTGGAGCGTTCATTAAGCTGCGGATCCGCCTTTTCATGCTCTCTGGCCAAGGCAAGCTGCGCTGTATCGCCTTTGGTCGGATTGCCAGCGCTTTCCGTTGAAGGCCGCTAGTGTAGGGCACGAACCAAGCCACCAACCCTCCAACCCATGGCCCATGGCATAGCGTCTCTGCGTCAGTCGTGTGGCTTCATCGCACCGTGAAACACGTTATTACCCCCATTGTAAACAACAAACAGAAACTCAATCAGCCCTTAGCAGCCAAGCTTGTTTGCAAGTTCTACAACTTCGATCGTTCAGTGACAGTGAAATAAGAATGGCAATGACAGCCCTTTCTTGCGCGTCATCAGGCACGCCGTCGCCCGATTTAATTAGTTCCCAGAGCAAACGTTCCAACCCGGATCATATCAAGAGACCCATGAATGCCTTCATGGTGTGGTCGCGCTTACAGCGCCGAAAAATAGCCCAGGATCATCCCAAAATGCACAACTCGGAAATTTCCAAACGTCTCGGTAAGTTTTATTTCTTTATTTCTTAAGCATTACGTACTGCCATGAACATCGCAAGCTTGGCAGCCAAAATATTCACTCACAGCTCTATTTGACACCATCAAGCAGTTGATGAGTCTTACTAAACCATACCTATGCCATTTACAGGCGCAGAGTGGAAATTGTTGAGCGAGGAAGAAAAGCGACCATTTATCGACGAAGCCAAACGTTTGCGGACTCTACACATGAAAGAACATCCTGATTACAAGTATCGGCCCCGTCGTAAACCCAGGGCGCCCACTAATAAGTCGCCCTATGCTGCGTTTCCCATGTCTTACATGACGGCTCCCCATGGAACTAATCTCGATCACGTCTCGTCTTGGTTTTCGGTGGCCGGGAACAATCCTAACCATGCGGTCAACAACTCGATGAGCCAAGCGTCTTCCTATAACAATTCAGCGGCGGCCGCGGCCGCTGCCTTCGAGTTGGACAAATCTCGCCTGTTCGGCTTCGCGCCCAACCCTTACAGTACCGTACCCACCGGACCCTACTACGCCACGACTCCTGCAGCCGCAGCGGCGGCATTTGGTAATCTGGCCATGAACATGGCAGCCATGCCTCCTTTGCATTTGCATCACAATGCCCCACAATGCGGGGCGACGGATTTATCGTCTTTGTCCACCGGCACCGGCGCTGCAGATGACAACAATAGTAAACTTCCTTCCATGTCGATGGTGTCTACCGCCTTCCAGCCCAATTCCAGCGCCAACTCGGCGATATATTCTTCCTTCATGTACTCCAAAGCGATGCAGCAAGTAACCTGCGCCAACAGCAACGCAGCGGCGAATATCAGCCGACCCAGAATGTCGCCCGCTTTGCCCTCGCCCGCCGCCGTCGCCGCGTACGGAGCGGCGTACCCTTCTCTCGATCAGTTAGCCGGATTACGAAGGCCAGTACCCGTAATCTACTAACGCGTTCCCTCAGCGCACTAACGCCACGGTTGGCCTCTCTCTCTCTCTCTCTTTTCTGCTTCACGAGTTCATTGATAATTCATTGCCGAGTCATTTCGGTTTGTCATTGTAAATGTTTTTGAATATTTCTCTCACAACCGTTTAACCCCGGTCCACTATTGTAATAAGTATATAGAGCACCTTCACCTGTTAAAACAGCCCGAGGGGGCTTTTGGTTGTATAAGTCATGTGTCAGAGTCAATAAATTATACATTGCACCACAAACATATAAAACACTAAAAATCGCAACATACTTCCTCCCACTTAAAAAGCTATTTAGAAAACCGATATATAGTGTTGAATGTAAATATTTCTGCGATACGTAAGAAAGAAAATATGACACCAGCGTTTCCCTTCCGTAATAGAGCGCCCGAAAAGTAGGGTTCTAGTAGTAGTAGTAGTATATTTGGGGGGCGTTTGTTGCCCAGTCCGCAGGCTCATCCCCCTGCCGCAACTGCCGTTATCACAGTGACAAGGCAAAAAAAAAGGTGTGACGGGTGAGTGAAAGCTTTTTACACTTCCAGTGGGTCCATCCATCCTGCCATGAGCCTCGTGTGTACAGCTCCAGCAACACCGTCCAGGAAAAAGAAGGCCTGTTTTTATGAAGGAGACGAAGAAGAAGTAGTAAGCGGAGCGCGAGCAGTGGGATGAGGTGAGGGTGGGGAGACTTGTAAAAGGAGAGGAAGACGGGGAAAATTAATCTCAGGAAGAATGCTTGCCAAGTCTCAGAACAGCACTCCCGAATGTTGGCTAGCTTGGGTCCCTTAAGTCCATTCTTTTGCCAAAGTTTCTGGGGACAATAGATGGAGAGTTGAGAGTAAAGAGAAAAGAAAGAGCGCGAGACCCTTCTGGTTTCATCCTGGGGTTTTCGATTGTAGCTCCAGGTGACAGGACAATGGCTAGGTTGCTGAGTCGTAGCACTCAGCCCTGCTGAGGAAAACACTGGTCCATGCTGCGGTAACCCAACCAAAAGCCGTTGCCTGGGTAATCATTGTTGCAACTCCGATGTACACAACAATAGCCACCAACGTCAAACACAGGGAAAACCTTTTGTGACACCCACATCCAAATTAAGAAGTTGAGCCTTTCTTAGAATGCTGCTGTACATCAAACAGGTCAGGAAGAACCGCAACGAAACAACAACGTGATTAAATCTCGGCTTCTAGGTGTATTGCAAAGCTCCGTATAATCAACTTTTCGCTGGAAGCCAACACGTTCAAAGCAGGCATCTAGAAAGTCACACATTTGATCACTTGTCGCCCAACTCATGATCGAGACTGACCAAGTCTATGCCAGCGATAGAATCGTAGAACACGTCACTGTTACCCACCCTAAAACACGAACCATTAAAAACATTTGTTAACCTAAACGAGAAGAACGAGGTGACAATGACTGAACTGATGTCGAAATGGAAGTGGCCTGTTCTCTCAAAGTCCGGTTGTTTCGTTTTGTTGGGCAATGGTAGCACAGCTAGAGCAACCTTCTGTCTTTTTTTTTTTTCATTGTGAGCCCCATTTAGAAAGGAAACATAATCGCATTGCCTATTGTTATCGGCTTTTGTAGACTTGAAATGGATCAGTTATTATTTCAAGAGACAAATGAATGAAACAAATGAAACAGAGACAATGCTTTTGCGTACGAAATGGAATACTTGATGCTCCATAAAGCATAACAGTAGAGAAAAAAAAGGTCAAAGAAGATTTTTTGGGAGAATGGAAAGAAAAAAAATCTGAAATAAAGCGTTGTACACGTCCCAGTTCGTTTCCAAGCCCACCCAGCAGTGGCTGATCTTTTCGGACCAGCCTCTCTATTCTGAGTGAAAGTACGTTTTATAGTTGTCAATGTTAAAAATCCAACGAATAAAAAGCAAACATTCCTACCCAACATGCAGCACCTGCCTTGAAAACTGAACCAACACACACATCCCAGACAGACTTCCTAAATTCGACAAAAGAACTGTAAAGCGGTAACCTCTTTCTCCAGCCAATTACGGGCCTCTCATTTAAATAAAACTAACAGAAATTACCTTCCTAAACAAAAAAAGGGATTGAGAGTCAAATAAGCTTCAACTGATAGCTACTTGGCTCAAACAATTTGGGCTTCTTTGGCGGCGTAGGTTTCCACAAGGTGCGGGGCTTTCATTAAAGGCTCATAAATTGGCTTTGCACAACTCCTTCATGTCAACATTGGGATAAGAGACCATGCTTAATGAGACGTAAGCTCGTTCTGCGTTTCCCCTGTTTCTTCTTTTCTTCCTTTCGTGGCTATACCTGCGTTACTATAAGGTTCGACTGAGGTTCTCGAAAAAAAAAGGGAACAACGCCAGCTTTTCTCACATTAGGCGAGTTTGCTTAGCGGTTAATTTCCACATGCTACATTTCATAGGAATTGTGAGACTTAAAGACGGCATAGGAACTGACACACCTGTCAGAACAACTTTAGCTATACGCATTTCCTTTGCGTTTGCTACATGGATCTTCAGCGAGTTGTTTTCCGTTCCGCTCCTTTTTTTCGCTTTGCGCTTTGCCGAACTTGGAGGAAGAAAATAAACGACAAGTCTTGAGTCCTAACGAGCAAGAGTAACCCTGTCATTACACTATTTTCCGTGTCATTGTGGGCGCCGGGTTAATGCTAGGCTGTAAGAAAAAATTACGAGCCGCTTGGCATTCATCTTTTTATTTCTGGCATACAGGTCGTTTTTTTCCCAAACTCATGCACACACATAGACACACAAGCTGCTAACCGCGTTTAAAACTGTCATTATTTGTGCAGCAGTTTCTTCATCCCCTTTTCAAAAA
Source organism: Triops cancriformis (assembly GCA_020615345.1). Taxonomy (NCBI): domain Eukaryota; kingdom Metazoa; phylum Arthropoda; class Branchiopoda; order Notostraca; family Triopsidae; genus Triops; species Triops cancriformis. The sequence goes on along the minus strand of JAHZNP010000175.1, from coordinate 56,471 downwards.
GACGGGGAGAAAAAGACGAGCACATAATGTGGTGGTGCTTATGGCTTGAATTAGCTTTGGCGGCAGGCTCTTTCATAACTCATTAGCATTCATCACTTTATAAGAATCAAGAATACATGGCAACATCGCCTTTTGCATCCTTGCCACTAAAGCCCTTCTTTCGTGAATTTTGTGTGTGTCTCAATGGCTTTTTTGTTTCTTGTGCCGTTCGCTTAGATCCTGGACGAAAACCAACCACCCCGGCTCCCAAAGAAAGAATTTATTTTTGCGTTCTCTTTCTTTGTCTTTTGGATGTTATGCTATTGTGTAATATAAAACAATATATGTGGCCATAATTATAGTTCGGTGCCATGATAACTATTGGGCAAACCTCCGAATGGGAATGGTCGCTTACCGCCCCTTTTGTGTCCAAGAATCCCCAGCTTTGGCAATACAAAATCGTGCGTCCATATATATTCTAACTTGTGTGCAACTCTCCTTGCGCACATATTAATGCGTTCAGAACAACAAAAAAAAGCTCAAAAAACGAATCTTTTTTACGATTACTTCGCGTGCGCACTTTAACAGCTCATATATACATTTCGGCGGTTTAGAGTCCCAACTAAAAACCGCCCACTTTTGCCCTAAAGCAGTGTGCGCGTCTAAATAAACATAAAGTTCATTAAAAGATCACGCAAGAATCTCGCATATGTACGGTCCCCGAGTCTCACAGCGGTGAAGGGATACGAAGACATTCAAGTTGGACTCGCTGGTTCACACAAGTCCTTGTGTTTCTCTTCCCAACCACGCATGCATTGGCCGGGTCCATTAAGTAACACGGTAATAGTAACACCAGTGAAATGCACACCATCAACTATCGCATGTTAAAAGGACGTCTCCGTAAAACAATAGCGTGATCCGGGGGAGACAGGCGTGATCTTTTGTTCCTATGGTCTCAGGCGCCCAGCGTCCTCGCGCCTAACAATGAAAAACAGATGCTTCGCACAGCCTGTCAACAATACTATAGCAGACCACGCGTTCGCTTGCATATCCAACCTGTACCTCAGCTTCCTACTTCTTTAACTGCATCGAGTGCGATAGACTACGCACGTCCTCATTGTTTCGCTGTTCCCCTTTCCCCTCACAACTATAAAAACTACCACCTACAGTTGTTGATACTTGGAAGCTTTATGCTGGTATAACAAGCAAGCAACCCCAGAAGAGTCATTAGCCACGTTAAACGCAACTCCCCCCCTTTTCATATCTTTCCGATAGACTAAAACACTACATCCCGAGTTAGTCATATTACGAAGTTATTGTTCCATAAAACCTGCAGAAAAGCTTTCTGTTCATCCCCGAAATACTGTCCTTCTCCGTACAAAATCCCCTGGGTCCGCGCATAAAATACCAGGCGGTAAAACTAAATAAAAAGAATAAAAAATGTCGTAGGGCGAACAACACCACCAACCCCAATTTAAGACAGGGTGTAAACTATTCAGGGAAATAGGAAGAGCTGCCGCTGCGTTTTGTCCCCAGCTTGCACAAGGCCCAATAAATGCCCCCCTCCCCCCCACAATATCACTTTTCCTGCGATTTCTTTTTGTCTTCTTTCACACAGCCTCATTCCGGGGGAAAAAAAAGAAGATCGCAAAAGCGCTACAGTCATTTAAAACTGCGTTGCCGTTTCGAAATCATATAGGAAAATGCCAAACTAAAACAGCGGACCTTATTTCGTTAAAATCTGCGCTAGGGAAATAAATTACGTTGCTATGGTTCCCATATTAAGCCAATATTCTAGTATACTTCCAATCAGTATCCTACACTGTAAAAAAAATATTTCGTGAATTTACAATGATTATACACTGTAAAAAAATATTTTGTGAATTTACAATTATACAAGGACTTCACTGTAAAAATACTTACAAAACTGATTTTTTTACCACGAATTTGTTGTACAAAAACATTTTAAAAGTATTTTGACAGTAAACTTAAAGTATTTTTACAGTAAAGTCCTTATATAATTTTGCTGCAATTGTAAATTTACTCATTTCATTACTTTGTTGCAGAAAACGGAAGAACTTGTTTCGGCAATGACTAAGAGCAACACTGTAAAAAAAAATTTCGTGAATTTACAATGATTCGTTGTGCAGCAAAAAAAATACAAGGACTTCGCTGTAATACTTACAAAACTGACTTTTTAACCACGAATTTGTTGTAGAAATAAATTTTTACAGTAAAGTCCTTAAAATTTGTTGCTGCAATTTTAAATTTACAATCTTTTTTTACAATGAAGAAGAGCCAGAAAAACACACGATGGTGGTCAAATTTGTTCCATAGAGCTTGTTCCAAGCTAATGCTGAAACTCATATTTAACGTATTAGGGACTGGTCTCACTTCATGCCATTCAAACTAAACCTTGATTACTGTTCAGCTACGCCAGAACGGAACAGCAGCGTAATCCCAGCAACGTAGCACGCTGCAGTAACGTGCTATGCTGCAGTTGGGGGATTGTATCTTCTACCCTTCCGCCATAAAAACCTTGGGACAGGTGTGGAAAAGACCATGATTATCAAACTTTTACGACACGACCTTTCTTCTTCCCAAACTTGCTTCAATTGGGCCCCCCTATTCACTCCCGATAGGCTTTTCGGGCAGGGCTGTTACTTAACCTCTAGCAAACGCTGCGGCAGCCTCCCGAATCCGCTCTTTACAATCGAACAATGGGCTCTCTTTGCGTTTTCCCAGTGTCCTCCGGATCTCTATGAGAATTTCTTTGCAGACTGCCAAACTTTACTCTGTGCGTTCGATTTCCATAACATGCTCCCACGTACGCGAGCTTTTCCATAACAATGCCGTTACTAATAGCAGCTACACGCATCGTCTGCTTTGGTGTGGCGATAATCAAATCCGATAGGTGGTGTGGCTTTGCCTTTTCTTTTAAAACCAGCTAAAAAAAAAAGAAAAAAAAGGGTTGGCAGAAATGAAGAAGTGCTATTCTTAAACGCTTTTTCCCCCCAACTTTCGTCGAAGGGACGCTTGGCGAGGTGTCCGGGGAGCTGTCACCTGTATAAGGCGATCCTTTTGGCTTGGGGAAGGTAACAAGCGGACGAGCGGGCTAAAGCCAAGTTCTGTAAGGTCCCTGCGGGGATTCTGTCCCACATTCCCTGAATGCTTCTCACGACCTTCCATAACCAAGCGTCCATTGGAGTGAGAAGACCTGCGTTTTCTTCGACACGTGAGGCAATGAATGGTGAAGCGCACACCTTTTAAAAACACTTGATAAGCTAATTCATAAGCTATAAGCCACATTATACTTTGCGTAGCCTTAGACGCCTTATGGGGCCTCGTTTCAGCCCGTTCTTCTTCTTCAACTTGTCGTGGCCCTTTTTACCTTCGGTTAAAGAACACTCCAAACCAAATTTGTCACGCTTCAAACGCTTCTTCGTGGGAAAATGTGAACGCTCAATGTAAAAACTGTCCTCGTCTTGTTTCTCTGCCATGTCACACACTCACGCCCACCCGAAGCCCCAACAGAATATGGTGCATAATGAGTACAACTGAACTCGTGTGTCAAAAAATGTGGCCAACAAAGACATTCAGGATAACACATTCAAATGGCTTGCCCCCCTAAAAAATAAATAAATAGCAGAGACAAATGAGTGCCATGTCAATGTTTGCTATGAATGTCGTGTCTACATTTGCATACAAGACTGTTGCTCTTCTTTTTTTTGGTCGTCTTCTTCTTCGTCTTCTTTGTCATACGAATAACTTAAAGTAATGCAGTTCGAAATGTTCAAATATGGTCACCAAGACAAAATTACCGTTTTTCATGAAATGACACACGGAGGTCATTTCCATGACCGTGGACAACTCTGTCTCCGTCGCGGAACTTTATTCAATGGCTTTTCGGTCAAAGAAGGGGTCAAATAGGCAAGCCTTTTTGCAATTACTGAACCAACAACTTACAAAACTTTTCCCATGGCCCAGGCTTCACCCCCCCCCCCTCCCCAACATACACTCATCCAAAAAGCAGTTGAAAAAAAAAAGAACCCCAAAACGAAGCCAAAAAGATTACCTACTATAGCTGTTGTTTTTTGCCAGTTTTCGTCACCAAGATCGGAGGAGGTCCCAGTCTGAAAACATCCTCTCAAATGGTGGCCCAGCGGGGACACCATAGAACAGGTTTGGTATAATAATAAATAATGCAAAAAACGATTCTTTTCAAGTTTTTTTCCCCCTCTCTACTTATTAACTCTCACAGAAAGACAGGGCACATTATCTCGCGCCTGCGAAAACCTCTCTCGGCCTGCGTTAAAAAAGAAAAAAAAAAGAAAAAAATCCTGGTCCTCACGCTTCTTGGGTTGTCACTCGAACCACGCGGCGCTAAATGGGTCCGAAAGTTTATCAGATCACTTGTCATTTGAATTTCCGCTCCAACACCTCTTTCCACTTTTCCTGCTGGCCATTTGCTCTAGGAGCTTAGGCTGGTTTGCCATAGATGAAGGACACAAAAGACAAGAAACAGGGAAGAGAAAAAGAAGTGTGATATGCCCATATTTTGACTTAAGTGTCTTGAAAGATTTTCTATTCAGGTAACACAAAAGGTGAGGGTATTCAACAATCCCAGGAGGTGAATCGCCCTGGTCTCTACTATGGAGCATAAAATAGAATTCTAAGACTTGGCTCGAAGAATCTTGAATTTCCAAAGAAAAAAAAAAGAGAGAGTGAGCGAGAGAGAGAGAGAGGGGGGGGGGAGAAACGAGGGAGCCCTAGTAAAAAAGGGGGGTGGGTATAGGGTACAGGGGGTTTACAATTCACCCGCACCTTTAGCCCTGGCAGACAGCTTGTCGCCTCCGTTTTCCACCGTTTTGGGGAGGCCTTGTATTTTTCGTGCCTTTAGCTGCTGGACCGGTAGAAAGCTCTGAATTTCCTATTCAGCGACAAGTAAAGTAACACCTGAGCAGCATTGAAAAACCGGACAGGTCATTCAAGTTTTGTTCAATCCAATCCCTGCAGTCAGCTCAGGTATGCTAAACTGTCCCTCCCTGCCCCACCTGTGAACTTGCCTTGTCATAAAAATGTGGGTCCTGGGGATTTGTTCGCACTGGGCCAAAGTTATTCGTAGCTGGTTGCTAATTTAAATGATTCCCATCGTCCTCGTGCCCAGAATTTAGCTTCTAATTAAAGCGTTCTTCTCACCTCCAACGTCAGTGGAAAACCCAACGCCGAAGAGCAATGAGTTGATCAAGTTGAAATGCAGTTTGACGTCAAAGCGTCAAAAAATGAAGGCAAGCGGAAAACGGCACACAATCGACCGGAAATGATTGCTAGGGAGGGTCAGAAACAAAACAATGGCTCAGGTGTCGCAGCAATTCTCTTTTCCTTCGCAACTTGAAAAGCTTTTACCCACTCCCTTATACTATGGTCCTCTCTTTGGCCCCAAAAGAGGAGGCCTAATTGAAAGGGGGTCCACTATATAGAGCCATTGTCCATCACAACGGGCGCGCTATATTTTATTTTCGATATAGGGCGAGGCATACCAGCGAAACAACCGACAAAACCTCAGCAGGCGGTCACTCAATGTCACCAACACCCAACAATGCGCATACCCTGGCTCACTGCAGAAAAAGATCCCTTTCGCAACACGCAAAAAAATTGGCCATTCTTTTAGCACCTCATTTCGCTACGGTCGCTATCACCAAGTTAAACTTTTTTTTTCTCCCTAGAAACGACCCACAACCGACCTGTGAATTTCTCTATTACTCAACAGGTTGTAAAAAAAAGAAGCCGAGTTTTATACACCACAATTACAGAACTGAATCTTACGGAACTGGCTTTATGTATGAGACAATAGTGATAGGTCAGGGAATTCTTCTTTCGTTTCCAACACGCTTAACACTGTAAAAAATTATTTTGTGAATTTACAATGATTCGTTGTGCAGCAAAAAAATATAAGGACTTCACTGTAAAAATACTTACAAAACTGATTTTTTAACCACGAATTTGTTGTAGAAAAACATTTTTAAAGTACTTTTACAGTAAAGTCCTTATAATTTTTTGGTGAGATTGTAAATTGACATTTTTTTACAGTGAACCTTAGTAAACCGGAAAAGGAATGTTACACGTCTCTTGCAAGCGAGAATTGAAGAGAGTAGGAGGGTTGCAACTGCAGAGTTGGAATATGGTCAGATCCGAGTTTCTGGTTATCGCTCGCTGAAGGAGTCGAGTCGATTCGCCTCACCTGGGCTTCTTGGGGCTGCCACATTACACACGGGGGACAAAATGGCCTCAGAATAGCACTTCTTGGGACTCTTTTCAAGGTCTTTCTCAATGGTGCTTCCGCGTGAAAACGCCGAAACCTTTTCATTTGTACAAAAGCAACAAAAGGCTCCTTGGTGCTTGGGCCTGGCTTTTAATGGCAGTTTTGGGTGAGGAGAGCATAAAAGGCCAAGTCTGAAGCCAAGCTAAAGCCAGGCGAGCTCGCAAAGGAAGCAAATGGACCTTTATAAATACACTGTTTCGCCAAGTGAACATGAATGAATATAACACTACACTGTAATACGAGGTGCCCTACCTTATTATAGAGGAGAAAAGATGTGGTGGATGTGTAGGTGCTACTTTGGCCTCCTCCCCCCTCCTCACTTCTTCAATTCTTTGCTAAGGCTTTTAAAGCAGCAACGGGGAGAAATAGTCGCCCAAGCAATCGCTTTGTGTGACGCTGGTTAAGAAACAACAATACTTTATTTCTTGTACTGTGCTCTGTGTACACTTTTCACCTACATAGAGAGGCAATGAACCAAGACTTTTTAGAACGTATTGTCCACACCTTTCTTCCCATCACCACACATACAGTGCTGGCTACTAGATACCATTGTTGCGAAGCGCCGACAGGACACAGCAGCAGTGAGAGGGCTTAGTCACTCACCTAACCCAAAAGGACCCTGAGCCTATTATAGCCATGGAGTTTTATTCACACTAACAAGATTGGTGTCACATCCATTTCCCTACCTTTTGACAGTCTTCAGGAAAAAAACGTGACATGATAAAGCTAGGCAAGTTATTTTCTTTTGTTCATTCAAACAGTTTGAAGCTTCATTATGCTCCTCGGCCTTCTCAACGGCATGTAACGAACAAAACGTTTTGATAAGAAGTGAAACTTGGATGGATCCACCACGTCAAAGGAAAAGAATCCCGTCTGCGATTTAAACATGGGTCTTCAAGATTGTAGAATGGTCTTCAAGATTGTAGAATGTAATAAGTATTTTTTTCTTCTCCCTGAATGTACTAATTTAATGATAAGCCGGTAATGAGCAAATGCTCACGCTGGTTGCGAAATAATAAATAAAAGATGGTAGAATTCACGTTTTTACCAAAAGGAAGATATTTAATATTCTTTATACTAATTCCGGAGCTACCCTCACAGTATTACTGATTTGACAAGGGCGCTAGCTTTAACCTTCCGTTGCAAAGTGAAGTCGACCTAAGTAAAATATAGCGGCGATCAAGACAACGCCTAAACGTTAGTCACCTCCGTGGAGTAATGTCAACCACCCACGTTAGCTTCAAACTTTGTCGCGCTTTTCTTGAAGCAAACTCGATTAAAAACCTTGCTAACCCGTTCCCATACCCTGAAAAGTGATCCGAAGTACTGAAGTTAAGCATCTACAAGCAGCAACAGCGTGCCTGCTGGGCTGTCATTTCATTTGCTGTCTTCTCTAAGCAGGCGGACCGCTTTGGTATGCAAATGAGCTTATTTGAAAGGTATAGGTTAAGAGTCTATTTCTTTGGCTAACTTCAAAAAAAGAGCTAGAGAAAAGGGTCTTTATATCACACATCACTTTCCTGTACGACAAGATGACACTTTCATAAATGGCAACATTGTAAAAGCTGTAAAAAAAAGACACACTACATTAGTGTACCTTCTTTCTTTTCTTTTTTTTTTCCCTTTCTGCTTCGTGTTCCCAAGTTCACGTCGCTGTAGTAAATATGCATCCAACAGCGACAGCGAAGGATTAAAACGGACCCCCAAAAGAACCTCCCAAGGAAGCGTCAAGCAGTCTGGTCAGGACAATGTGGGACAATACCTTTGATTAGGAGACAAAAATTGCTAGGGGGTTAAACGCTGATGGCCTGAGCCATGTAAAGATCCCCAATGGTCGAAACCACCCTTGCTCTACAACAAAAGAAAGACACAGGAAAGCTCAAACTTCTGAGCTCTTTGGTTTTTAGGGGGGTCGACCCGTAGAACAACTTAAGCTTTTGTGTGACAAGAAAGCGAGCGAGTGTGGGGATCATAAAGCTGATGGCTTCTTGCCTATCTTCCCCACCATGTCCTGTCCATCTAACGGGCCAAGATGCTGGTCAAGATTGAGGCTTTACCCTCCCTTTCCGATCCCTTAAAGGACCACCGAAACCCCTTCTAAAAACTGCACCTGTTTCAGAACTTCTCTCTTAAACACTTGCAAAGGTCTGATTTGCGCTGCCAGATTGCAAGAATTCACCGTAAACACCGAGTGGCGGTGATTTTTTATTTTTTTTCTGAATGAGTGACTGATATTTCACATATATACCCCATGAGTACACCGAGGTCGGTAAAGAGTGCCTGTATCTGTAATGTAAATGGTAAATGGAATTCACCGTAAATACCGAGTGGCGGTGATTTTTTTTTTTTTTGAATGAGTGACTTGTATTTCACATATATACCGCATGAGTAACACAGAGGTCGGTAGAGAGTGTCTGTATCTGCAATGTAAATGATTGCCCCGTGGGAGGCCAGCCGCCCCGCCCCCCACCCCCTCGGTCAGCGCCACTGCGGCAGAGCCACAACAATGCCTGAGCAGTTAATATGCCGGGCATCTGCCAAAAGCAGGCTCCGTCATTAGTTGAGACGTTTGAAAGAACCTGCAGCATCCCACGCGACTTTCTCCTTTCGCGCATAGATCGCGTCGTGGAAAAGTGTGTGGTTTTCCTTTTTCTTACAACGTACAATAGGTAATTGGCGAGCAGCGCTCTAGTTTTCCGTGCTGGCTTCCCCAATTAGCCCTTCTTCTCCCCCTACTCTTACCGCGTGGCGTTCAGCTTTCAAATCAGACGAAAAATGCATGCCATGTTTGCTTAGGTGTCCGCACGGCCGCGCAAAGCAACAAGAACCCAAAGGACACTTTTTAAGCTTCATCTTCACAGCTTTTCGGTGGGAATGTATTTTAAAGGAAGCTTTCAATCCATTGAAAAAGCTTGCTGCGGAATTGTGTGGGGGGGATGATGGTACTGCTGCTGGGATTGTCATATTCCATTATCGCCCTTCAACAAAAGCATTTCAAAGCCACAGCGTAACACAATACGTCTCTCTCTCTCTTCTCTCTTCACTCTTCAGTCTCTTCTTTCTTTTGACAACAAATACTGTACACAGCAGCAGCAGCAGCATCCACGCTCTTCGGGTGTAAGCCCCGCCTGGTTAATGCAAGGCCTCTTTTTTTTTCTGGAGGCAAACCCCAAAAATTAAAAAAAAAATAAGAAAAGGAAAAGGGAGCAAATCTACGGGAACAGTACCACAGCCAAGTGCTGTCGTCGGTACGCTGTCGTATTGCGGGCTTGTCGCGGGGAGCGAGGAATGAACTTCTCATTTCCAATTCTATTATCCCACATACAAACGGTCCGAAATGGAAGCCTCCTCTTCAATTCTATCTATCGTGTGAGTTTCGTCGAGTTTTGGGAGTTTATATTCAACTCTGTATGGTGTTATTATGTTGTGTGCGCCCTAGTTGTGATTGATTTTGGTGGGCGTGCATAGAAATCCATCAGGGACATAGTGGTGCGACATGGCAAGGCACCCTTGCTTTTCAATAGCAAAGAATATTGTGCCAGCGCTATCAGATGGCACCAAGAAGTAGGTTGCCATACAGAGACAGCATCCTATTCCCTCTTCAGCCACTATAGGACGACAGACGACACCATTAATGAGCTCTCTTTACAAAATGCCCGGGAACTGGATGGTGTCAAACTCAGAAATCTCATTCACGTCCTCCAAACTTCTTTCAGGCCAACATTGAAAATCTGTTGAACATATGCAATACAGCTCACCATCAGAAATACCCGACCCAGTGGAAAAGCCACTGGGAGAAAAAGCACGTGGAGAAAATTTCCCTACGGTAAAAAAAAAACAAATGCTTAGGCATTCGTCGAGGAAAAGCGACGCATTTGCTACACATTCACGACAATACTTTTGATGGGCACCTTCCATTAATTTGTCTCTTTTTACCAACCCTCATTGGTCACAGCTACGGAAAAACGCACCTGAAGGAAACGTGGACTGTGTAAGGTGTGTCTCTGACAAGAGAACGAGAAATGCCGACAATGGTCAGTACGAAAAAGGAGCAGAATCGCTTCAATGGATTTATGTTATACTCGGACGCTGTATAGTACCTTATCATTTATTTGTGACCATAACGGCTAGAGAGCGACATAATGGTGCGCCGTGGACCCAACAATGCACAGGAGCTACGCCTGAACTTTATTTACAGCGGTCCTACTTTGCGCTTGATTACACTCCACAATAGATTTCCTCGCAAATCTCGAACCTCACGTTAAGCACCAAACCTCCCAACAACCATGACGAACGACTTATATCTTATTCGAGCTAGCATCGGTTGCCTAGTTTTCAATAGACTATTTGTCCTTCCCATCATCTGAATTACGATATCAACTTGGTTCGTAATTAGTCTTTAATTTCATATGGACGTAAAATACTGCAGCGGATGTCTGTTAAAATCGAGTCCTTGGCCCCACGTTGGGTACCGAGGGGAAAACTGTCCAAATTAAGAAAAAACTAAGATTAGAGCTCTTATAGATCAATGACTTAATCAAACTTAGGCTTCCCGAAGGGTTGGGAGTTTTCTCTTATGGGGATCTGAGTTACATAGCGCAGCATTGGAGCGGCATTAAGACGTGCTTTGTAAAACCCCGTACTTGAAGGTTCTACACACAGACAAGTCGCTGGAAGAGCTTAAGGGAATGGGTCGCATAGATAGGAATATAAGAGGAGCTACTTGGTCGCAACAATGTGGCCTTAATACCCGTAACAAAAGGTGGAAAAAGCGGACTAACCCCTCGATTCTAGCCTTTTCTGCCCTCTTTCCTTTTCGTACACACTGAATCCGTAAGTTCGAAGCCGCTTCGGAAGCTTTATGGCCAGTTTGAGCTGAATGAATGCCATGCAGAGCATGTCAGACTCCCCCCTTATACCTCCAAAATACACGTGGAACTTTTCCCACCTTTGCTACCTTTGGTGGTCAATTGCCCAGGCCCTACCATACATCACAAATCCTTTCGGGCCCTTTTTCCACGTAAAGCACTGGCGGAAGGCTGCTCTCAGCAGTGAAATCAAACTTCTTCTCGGAAGTTAAGAAGGCGACGAATTTTTTGGTATACATTTATGTGTATTTTTTTACGAAATGGTGCAAGTTAGGAAGTACACACTCCTTGTCACTATCCACTATTGCGACGAATTTTTTGGTATACATTTATCGGTATTTTTTTTTTTACGAAATGGCGGAAGTTAGGAAGTACGCACTCCTTGTCACTATCCACTATTACACCCTATGTTCTGGGATAATCCTAACCTAAGGCTTGACACACCTGGCCTTGCCTGCGTACATGTAATGCACATGGAAGCGAACTTGTGCCTTGAAGCGTCTAACTTCCAAAATACAAACGAAATCTCAAGGCAAATTCTCTTTGCGGCTGATTTTCCTAAATGTAACTAATCAGCCTGTGACCTTGTCAAATAAGCTGCTTTTGCAGACCTTTTACCAACGTAAATGTCAAAGGAGGATCTCACTAATTCACTTCCTCGTTCCACTGTTTGTTTAAGCCATCTTCACGGTCTTTACCGCAAAACAGTACGGTATAACATGTGGGGGGGTTTCGAGACAATCCTGTAATCCTACCTAATGCAATAGGGAAATTGAGCGGAACCATGATACTCATAATTCTCGCAAAAGGTAGAGAAAAAGGGTCTTAATGAAGTCTTTTTCCCCAGTGCAAGAAGAATGGGAAAATGAGGGGAAAACAGGAAAAAAAACAACGGGTTCAAGAATTTCTCCCCGGCATTTTGCTTTAGACGACAGAAGCATTACAACACCAGTCATTTGGACCGGAAATTTACGGACGGTATAAACTAAGAGCAACATAATTACCGGGGAAACGTACATGGGGAGTTTCAGTCACAGAACTAAGCGGAGCACAATGCAGTTCATAAAAAAAATTGTAGCAATAGTCCAGCGTTTTTTTTTTACTATTTCAGAAAATAACTTCAAGACTCCTGAGTATAGGAAATAACGCCCTAGTTAAACGGATGAGGGAAAAAAAGCCTTTTAGACAAGTTTCCTGCGTGTGGAATTTGACCTGTTTTACTCTTCAAACTACAATTAAATTTAAAACTAAAAAAATTAAGCAAAGGAATTACACGAGCGAAAACTATTTTTACTTTAAACTAAACTAAAATTGCTTTAAACTAAATAACTAAATATCGCTAGGTAATATTATTATTACGTACAATAAGTGCGACTTTTGCCCCCGCGTGATACGCGGACCCCCCAAAACATCCAAGCCTCCAAATGTTTGCTACGAAAAATGTCTGTTCGCTGCCTGGAGACGTTGGTTTTCCTAGGAAGAAAGAAAAAGCATCTTTGTCGACATATGTGGGCGTATTACGGAGTTTATTTTATGCCTTCAGGACTCGAAGGCGGGGTCCCAGCGGCAGCACGAACAAAGCCATTGGTGTAAGGCATGTGACGTCACGGGTAAAGACCCACTCAGGACCCTTTGAATGCCACAACGTGCTCAGAAGAAAATGTGCGGTAGTATAGCAAGCTCCTGAACCTCTGCAGACAGCCAGAGCTGATGGTCTGCTGCGGTATTACCCGCATTGTAAGCTTTATACTTGACTATAGTAGAGAATTCCGCGGGATACAGAAAGGTTATTGGAACCGACCTCGACAACACTACTCTAGTGCAGTGTACAATACTGTGAAAGACTTTGTGTTATATTCTGAAGCAAAAGTGTATTATGCGCTTCCTTCATTAAACTCATCGACGATTTCTCACTGAAACTTTGAAAAAAATACAAGAAACGAAAACGCTACAGTGAAATACTTTGGAAAATAAATCGCCAACACAGTGCTTCCCAGTATTTGGAACTTCGTCGCGGAAGAAAAAAAAGCAGGTAAGTTTCACCAGATATACATATATACTTTTTAATAAGTGACGGCAACGCAGTCTCATAAGGTGTCATAAGACCTTTAAGTGAAGTAATGCCATTATCAGGATGAGCCCGAAATTAGCCTCGTTACTTGGTCGGTTTATCGCAACAAGCCAGACTTAAGTCCGAACCCTTCTCCCCTTTCCATGAACGCGCTTCATTGCATGCTACCGTCGACACTTGGATTACGTAAGCCAAAGCCGTAAATTAGACGGAGGCTTTGTTTGCAGGAATTAGAAACGCTCATATTCTAGTTCAAGAGAATCCTACAATTGTTTTGACTTCCTCACCGAACAAAGTCCAACTCCACCTTCTCACCCATCTTTTCACGCGTATCAAAACGGAGATTTACACAACAAGTCCCACTTTATTAGGATGACAAGTTACAATACAATTGCAGCTGCACTTCTATTTAGACGCTTACGTGTTCTATACAAACATTTTTTCCTTTCTGTTCTCAATGGCCATTTGTAGTACGGAAGTTATTAATTCAGCACCCAATGCTTCACCATTTTTATACATATCTCGGCGTTCCTTATTGTCTTTCAGATAACAAAGCGAAAGACAAGAGACAGAGAGAGAAAAAAAAAATAATAAGGGCTCCTGTCGAGCTCCTCATTTACGTAGACACCGGCTCAATTTCCAAGCTAGCTGGGGACTCAAAGTAAGGCGGAAAGATGTGCGAGGGCAATCCGTCTTACTCTGCCAGTGCATTAGAACGCTTGACAAGTATGAACGCCGCCATGTCAGCGGCGGCCGCCGCTGCTCACCATCACCACCACCAAGCTCTGCCCCCTTACCAGCACCAGCAGTACCACCATTTAGCCATGAATCACCATTCGGCTCTGTCGCTCGGCTTTGCGCCCCACCACCAATTAGCCCAGCATCACCATCCTGCGTTACAGCAAGCGACTTCGAGCATGATGGGCCTGGTTGCCGGTAATGCTTCCAATCATGCCCTCAACCATAGTGGCCTGTCTACCGCCACGTCGTCACCGGACAGCTCTCGTTCCCCGTCACCCCAGCTCCAACATCAGACGCATCTTTCGTCGCATCACGGGAACCTCGCCTCACCCGGCAATGGCACCGTACCCAATTATAACGGCAACGGCGGCAATAATTCGTCTTCGGCAGCGAACGCGAGCGGGAGCCTGGCTGGAGGCAAAAATAAAGGCAGCGAGGATCACATAAAACGGCCCATGAACGCCTTCATGGTCTGGTCACGGCTCCAACGCCGCAAGATTGCCCAAGACAACCCCAAGATGCACAATTCGGAAATTTCCAAACGACTCGGTAGGTCGACTTTCACTCGCTTGTCCTTCTACCGCGGCCTTCTCTTCCTTTTCAACGCTTTTAAACATTCACAATTAAGAAAGACGAGTTTTAAGAATTGGTTGAAACATTTAAATCGTATTTTATCATATTCATAGCGGAATAAAAACTTACACCTCCGGTGCGTCAACTGAGCCTAAACCGACAAAGCTTCAAGACTATAGTCTTAAGGCCCCGGTATACACCCCCCCCCTCTTATGGACGAATAACATGGGGAATTCGGGGGATGGTTTCTCAATAATGGTTTAGTCAATTTCGAATCAATGTTGGCAGTAAAGTTTTTCTTACTTTTATCTAGTGCATGTGTTTAAGACTTTTTAAAAATCTGATTTAATCAAATTTAAAAACTGTAGGAACATTTTTACATATTTCGAAAAATTTGACCAATGTAAAATCTCGTTTTCTTGTGCAGAAGATATCTTCCTGCTTTATTTTTTGCTGAAAGAAAGATTCAAATTGGACGAGTAGTTTTTACGAAATCATGACTAGAATTCCCAAATTTTAGTAAATGGTTTCGTAAAAACTAATCGTCCGATTTGAATCTTGTGTTCACCCAAAAATATAGAAAAAGATACCTACTGCACAAAAAAGGCAGAGATGAAATTTTTCAGTATTTCAAAATGTGAAAAATTTCGCCTAGAGTTTTTAAATTTAACGTAATCACATTTTTAAAAAATCGCGATCAAGTGCACTAGATATTAATAAGCACAACTTTACTGCCAACATTGATTCGAAATTGACAGAACCATTATTGAGAAACCATCCCCCGAATTCCCCATGTTATTCGCCCTTAAGGGGGGGTGTATACCCGGGCCTTAAAGCATTGTCTTATAGCATTCAGCTATAGCTGAATAACCGCGTTATTTGTATCCCCAGGTGCGGAATGGAAACTTTTAACTGAGGACGAGAAACGACCCTTTATTGACGAAGCTAAGCGATTGAGAGCGATGCATATGAAAGAACACCCCGATTACAAGTACCGTCCCCGCAGGAAACCCAAACCCTTGCGTAAGGAAGGCTACCCTTACACCATCCCTTACCCTTCCGTCTCCATGGATGCTTTACGAGCTGGTAAGCAGATCGTTCCTAAAATCAAGTCCACGCTCTCTAAGCCCACTTTTTCCCCCGGCTTTCCCTTTAATTTATGCATGCTTAGAAATAAAACGTTGGATTTCACACCTTTGTAATTAAAAAGCCTCCTACTCCCTTTTAAGTTGGCTAGTCGCTCCCCCTCGTTCCCATTTCACACTGCAAACGATAGGATACCACCCCTCACACTCATCCCGAGATAACATCTGGTTTCACTGAGCTGGTTTTAATAAATGGGGGGGATTGATTTGCAGGTGTGACGGGTCCCATGCCTCAAATGAACCCATACTATCACGGAGGTGCTTATTCTTCACTAAGTGCTGCTAGCATGGCCGCAGCAGCTGCGGCCGCCGCTGCTGCTCAACAGAACGCGATGACCCAACAGGTAAGGCCCCTTGGTGCCAAAAACACACACCTCTTCTTTTTTTATTGATTTTTTTGGTCTTTGGTGAAGAGTTCCGTGAGTTAACCAAGTCGTGTAATCTCAAGGTCGGTACTCCGCTAGATTCAGTACGCTACTCGGTAGAAGCGGCCGCCGAGAAGTACCGAGCGGCTACCACCAACTATCCCGGCCTTTCCATGTACCACCCAGCCGCGGCTGCCAGTACCCTCGATCCCGTGACCGCTGCTGCTGCCAAGTACCTCGAATCGTCCAAAGCCTACCTGGAATCCACGTCGTCGACCACCACCACCGCATCCAACTCCGCGAGCTCCATGGCCAACTCGACTTCCAGTGGCGTCAGCACCTCGGATTCCACGCACAAGAACTACCTGGACAACAATGCCAACAACCAACGTTACTTCAACGAAACCGACGGGCCATCCTCCGCGGCCACCAAAGCTTATTTGGAAACCGCGAAAATGTACGCGTACATGGAGCACGCCAAAATGCTCGGCGATTCCGCCAAGCATTTCAACGCCGAGGCCCACGCAATGGGAACGCAACCCCAGCGCAGTGCTTCGGCCAACTCGCCCGATATGAAAGCGCTGTCGACGGTCACTTCCACCGCTTCGCATTCGGATCCCAGTGCGTCCGAGCCGGCCACGAGCAACAGCAGCAACAGCTCGATCACGACGTCCGTCGGATTTTCCAGTCCCGGTGCATTAGCCAATTATTATAGTCAAGCTGCCCAACACGTTTTGCAAGCTAGCCAAGCAGCAGCAGCGGGCATCGTGCCTCTGTATGGTGCGCCTTCGGCGAGTTATTCCCCCGCTGCAGCGGCCGCTGCGGCCGCGGCTGCAGCAGGGGAATACCGGCGTCCACTTTCCGTTATTTTTTAAAGTCAGGCATGAAGAGGAAAGCATTTCTTGGGTCTCTTACTCCACTCCTCCCCTTTGTAAGCATTGCCATTTCAGTATTACGTGTACATATATTTTTTCTAACAATTATGATACGTTGCTTTCCTTCGTCCCAACTTGATAATGTCTTGATCTTTTTCGATTTTATCCTTCTTTTTCCTACCGTAAAAAAAGGAGAAAAAGCACTTGCCATGGAAAACCCTTTGAAAATGTACCACAGCACCCTTGTTCCTGGTTATACAGCCGTTTGAATCGAAACTCAAGTGTACGTCAGCGTTGTCTTGCATTGCAGAAAAAACCACCACCGAACGTTTGTCACTGGGAGTCATGTCATTGTTTCCATTATGGAATATATATTCGGTGTTTCCTGCTGAGACGAGAGAAATTTGCGTCCTATTTGAGTGCGTTAGGCTCAACGAAGAGATCCGAGCGTCTCTTGCCGAAAAAGACCTGTAAATAAAAGACGGCTGTAAACAACCGTTTGTTGCATTGCATGCGAAGGGCTTTTATGTATTTGGAAATGTGTTGTTAGGATTAAGTCCAGAATTTGTTGTCCGCACACTACGTGTCTGCCCCTTTGTTGCACATTCTAATTATTGGCTGTTACACATTGCTAGACTACTCCACATTCCTTTTTGTCCCTGTTCTAGCTCTCCGTTATACAGCTTTTTTTCCCGCGGGATCCACAACAACAAAAATGAATCATAGAAATACACGGATTTGTTCTAAAAAAAACGGTGCAAGCTTACACGACCAGCCGTATTATAACTCACGTCTTTGATTTGCCCAGGCGTCGTAAAAATTGAGTACTCTGGTAAAAACGTGAGTACGTTAAAACGCTAAGCTTCAGCGAAGCGCGAGGAACATCTTAAAAGATTTTGTAGCCGGCAGGGATTTCACCATCTGTCATGTAAGAAAATCTTCCACCGTCAAGACGTCTTTCTTCATTAGGCTCGTATTCTTCGGGCCGGCCTCTCCGTCCACCTCCACCAGCTCCCAGCATTTCCTGCTTGGTCATCCTATCATCACCAAGCGTGTAATGCAAAAGCTGTCGGAGCCCAGAGGCTGAAATTATGGCAAACATGTCGTCCAAGTACGGGCAAAGTGCCCAAATGGATCAAAGCGGTCAAGTTTCTCAGCTCACGGTATAGTGACAATAACGGTGTGTGTGGCTGTATCACAATCACATCCCCCTTTTCCTTCCCGTTGTCCACAATCTGCGTGTCAAGCCCGTAACACATCGCAACCCGAGACTAATGGGTCCCCACTGTACACCGGACTGACCCAACAATCGCTGTGCGGTAGATCAACATATCCGGCCACGGAGACACCCGACACTATTTCCTCTCGAAATTCCTAATAATACTCAAAGACACAATCATTACAATACGTCTACAAGGATAATAGGTCTTTTAGGATGAATGACGCTACCACCAAGGAAACCGACAGGGTTTCCGGGCAATACCCGATCGCTCGGTTCCAACACAGCTCTCCCCATAATACACGCGGAAAAATATGAGATATATTTCTGGAGGTGTTGGGGATTACAGCTTTGCGGTCGTTACACTGAAGCTCTGCCTAGGTTACGTCCTCTGAGCTGGAAACTATGATATCCTCACCTGCGATCGAAAAATTGCCAATCGACGTGATACTCGTTCAACAGAGGGAAAACTGAATTTACAAGTGACAACAATTGTCCAAAAAATATTTTTTAGAATGACAGGTGCCGCGAACGCTGGGCAGAAAAAGTCTCTGTGTAACCAGTGAAAGCTTAGTCAAATTTTCGTGGAATTCTGGACGGGTTTCATTTTAATTGTTCCTTTCTTGTGGAGTAATAAACTACAAATCAAATGGATGCATGCTCTCGTCCACCCCTTCTAATCCGCCGTAGTCCTTAATTGCTTATAACGCCCCACGACAACGCTCGCAAAACCCTTTCGGGCCCCCCAAACCGAGAAATTCCCTACAAGGGGGAATCTCGCACTGTATCCGAGCATGGTGGAGTCCTCAGTTAGAAACAAATGGACCTTTTTGCAATAATGTTCGTCGTGGAGTGACGCACAACCTAACTAACGTCCTGCTTGGGCGGTTAAATAGTGCTGCCTGCGCTGAACACCCATTTGCCAGGCTTACGAGAATAACAAGCTACTCGACTTTTTTTTTTACGTGTTATGATTATAAGATTCTCTTTGCTACCGTACCGAAAATTGGTCCGTGGCTCTAATATTCGGAACGTGTCACATCCATAGCGAGCGAGAAGAAAGCCTCAGCGCGGGTGAAGCTGTTGGGCATTCAATTCGTTCTTAACGTTTACAATGAAGGCGGGGCTACCTAAAGGTCAAGCTGAATCCACACAAATGAAAGGAAATTTTGAACTCTCAACATATTTTATTTCCTATTGCTGGGAACCCATGTAACCAGCTGCCAAAATGTGTCTACTACCATAGCTTGGGCCGTTCAATTCAGGACTTCTAAGAAAAGGATAAAAGGACAAATAAATAAATAATACATAACGATAAGTACAGAAATCTTTGTATATTTTTTTAAAGTTCTATGTTTGAAAACGCAGACTTACAAGACTCTTTAACCAACTTTTTCTTTTCTTAATACGTATTTGTATTTGAAAATTAAATCGTATAGCGAAAAAGTGATTTTCAGCATGGGTTCTGTCAAAAGTAAATACTTATGTGGCTGTACGCACAGAAACTAAAGGATTATGAATAGCGACAGAAAGACGTGCCTCAGCAACCTGCCAAGATAGGGAAATTTAGACTTAACTGTACTTCTTGACGTGAGTCAAGAGGGCTGCACTAAAGCGAGTGAAAAGTGGAAAAGGTGTACCATTTTCTCAAGCGGAACACTTGTGTCTAAATCCCATCGCCATTTCTACGGACAAAGCAAACGAAAACGAGCAACGTGAAAATTTTGAAGTGGAAGCTCCATTATAAAATAAACGAAATCGCAAACAGAGGTAGCGTCTTGTTCCGACATGCAAGAAAACCACCATCTTACAGTGGCAGCCTGCTACTCACACTGCTGTGCCAACAATCCCCTAACAGACTCGTTGTAAATTAATAAATTAAGAACAAAAATCCTTTTTTATTATTAAAAAGCTTCTTAATAACAACGATCATAGTATATTACCTTCCTAATTACTTGCGTTACACTGTACACTGCAAAAGCATAACTGATTTAAAAATGGAGTGCGGCATAAATACCTCCCGGATTTCAATGCTTAATAAAGAAAACATGACAAAGACAATTATTTTTTTTCTTTGTCCGAAAATGCCTTTAATGCTATTTTATTT
The DNA here is from genome assembly GCA_020615345.1 of Triops cancriformis. Taxonomy (NCBI): domain Eukaryota; kingdom Metazoa; phylum Arthropoda; class Branchiopoda; order Notostraca; family Triopsidae; genus Triops; species Triops cancriformis. Next base: position 36,206 of record JAHZNP010000175.1, on the reverse strand, counting down.
CTTCCTGCATTTGAGGCGACGACAGTGGTATGCAGTAAAAAGTTTGTGATAACAGCCGCAAGGCTCATTTCCTCGTCTGCAACAATGGCGAGCGACAGACACGTTTTCTGCCATTGGCTCTTCCAATTGTTCTCCCTAGCCCTACCTGAACGCATAATCTTAGTAAAGTTACCCAAAGTCATCCTGAAATGAAGGCTGCTGTTTAGCAAAGACTGGTGCAATATTCCCCGAAACGGCCTGCTGAGTGGTACGTAAAATTATAAAACGACTACGCATTTCCATTGCGACTAAAAGGAATGTGACTTACAAACTCTTAATGCCACAATTTACGAAACAAAATAAACGAGGGAAGTTCTATACCATTCCAAGTTCTGAAGTAAAACTATAGTAGTAACAATTTACTTTAGCTTTTCTACCGAAGCCCCAAAGCCAGTAGGTATTTGCGCCGCACCCTCTCTTAACTTCCAAATGTGGAAACTTATTCCTGGAAACGATTTACACGCTTTTAATTCGGATTATTACAATAATAAAGCTTCAATTGCAAAAATGCATGGAATAAAAAATTGCCAGAAATAGTTAGAATTACTTTTCTACAAATTACGCAGCGCCCGATGAACACAACAGTGGTGAGCTACGAAGTAATGCATATTGAGTGCAAAATACGACATCAAAGTTCGTTTCGTGACAAGACAAAAATTAGCTGGCTTATTTCCCTTACTACTAATAGTCCCCAGGACTTCCCCTCACTGTTTCTGCTAATTCATTCAATAAACGACACATAAGGGTGAACATTTCAATCTCAAAATTCATGAAATCTAAAATCGTTCCTAATTTTAACTACAGGGGTGCTGTAGTTACTTGACACTACTATCCTGCTAACTTGTCACAAACGCAGACCAATGTTTCACTAACGTTTTTCTAAACGTCAGGCTACCTCACCTAAAACCCCCTATACGTTTAATGACCATAATTGAGGGAATGAGAGGGTGGGAAGGGGGTTGGAAGTCTAATAACAAGCAGAGCCCCAAATGTAGCGAAACACCTTTGCTTAGACATAACCTTATTTATGACGACACAGTGAAGCATCTAAATCTACACGCTGCAGCTCCTAACGCGTCCACCCTCCCCCCCTTGAACAAAACTGTATCTAATGCGGCCCTTACGGAACACCCTAAGCCCCCATTTTTTCCCCCTCTTCACCAAAAATGGAAACATGTCTGGCCTACAGCGACTATTTTTCTCTCTATTTTCCTCTTTTACCACAACCAAAACAGATAATTGGCACCTTTAACCAATTTGGGACGAGTAAGGGAGTAAAAATCTTTCACGGCGCCCCCCCCCCCCCGGCCGCTTCCCCACACAATAGCTGTGATACTTCGGGAAGCTTTTTTGGGAGCGACTTCGGACAATTACTAAACCATAAAAAAAGCCGTTTGACCTATGCGCTATCATACATAAAAACGATTAAGCCCCAATAGATAAAAACTGTGGCTCTTGGCATCCCGAAACGGTTTTGTGAAGTTTTGGGGGGAAACAAAAAGTGCCAGGCTCGGAGTTGTCCTTAGAGCCTAACGACCAACTAAAACCACCGAAGTCGTTTTCTTTTTCGTTTTTTTCCTAACTCTTTTCGCGCAAAGGTTGGTCCTCGGTAAGAGTGGCTCAGCAGCGGGCTTAATTTGTAGAAAAACGAATTAAGGGTTGCAGACAATGTACACAAGTCGAGGAGTGCTGCTTTTCCCTGCACGCGATCTGTTATTCGCTTGAAACCTTGCATCCCAACCAGCCAAAGCGCCAGAGAGTGTGGTGCACCCAAAACGCCCGTCTGTCATGCATAATTTCTGTTTATAGTGATGCACATCATACGACTGCTTGACTTTTATTTCCGTATAGATTTTTCAGTTTTCACGACTGTGGCGTACTGGACGACGTCCTCTTCCTATTGTCCAGTTTTTTGGAAACCCTACGGGAAAATTTCGTGCGGTCAGGCCATCCTACTTTGTCTACGCTATGTCAGGGCACGCGTCTCTATGCAATGCCCAACCCTTATGAGTAAACATAAAAGTGATATTCTCTCTGGCGGTGGATAATAAATTCTTGGGACGTTCCAGGTCGCCCAAAACTCCAACTCAACTGTCTCTTATTGTTATGGGACCCAGAATGGCCAATACAAATATGAAGATTCACCCCCTACCCCCCCCCCCAATAAAACATGCTGGGGTTTATATGCGTGTGTGTGTTGAACAAACAAAGTTAACTTTTACCCGCTGGAGTTTGTAACGCCTCCCTATCGCGGAGGAATGGAGAAAAAGGGGGGGAGGGGGGAGAGGTAAGGAGTTACTGGAGGGTGGTGTGCGACCAGGGAGGGTTGGTGGGAGCGCTCAACAATAGGATGTCATCGTACATATGCTTATATACCTCCACAGAGGATACAATAGTGTTAGCCACGACACCAAAGATCCTCGTGTTTGCTTGCAAACGTTAGAACGAACCCAGTCTCGTGTGCGAAAGAGGGAATAGTCCGCTTTTCTAACGTTATATCCATAGGAGACACAAAAAGCCCCACAGCCAGCTTGGAAACCGGCGGGATGGGTGTATCATCGCATATTACGCTGCACGACATGATGAACCACGCCTCCTTCCGAGCCAATACTTTTCTGGCGCGAGGTACAGTGCGGAACGGGTCGACCAACGTTTTTTTTTCTCAAGATGGATAAAAGAAAACGAATAAAAAAATCAAATATTTCTTAGCGCGGAATAAAAGCCCTACTAAAGGGCAACAATGACGTTAGTCCGGAGCAGTGAGGCGTTTATATGGGATACAAACGGCAACAGAGGAAAGCCAATGGGTTTTGTATGCAGATGTAACGCTTCCGGAGCATCTTTTCGACGTCGGCGGCGCCGGTGGCGCGAGTTGTTACGGAAAAGGAAATGCCCAGGACAAATGACATCAAGCTGCTGGGCTCTTAACTCCCTTAGCTTCCTCATCTCTCTCCTTCTCTCTCTCTCTCTGTCTTTCTGTCTCCTCTCCTCTTCTGCAAAGTTTCACTTTCTGTGAGAGCAGAGAAATTTCCATTTTTTTTCTTTTTAAAATGCTGCAGCAATACCGAAAAAGGCGCCAACTGTGCAAATAAATCCCTATCTGTATAGTAATGGTTCACGTTCGCTTGCCTAAAAGATCGCTAACCTTTTTTTCTGCTCTACTCCGTGCCCTTCTTTCCGGCAAAATAAAAGAGAACAACAATAGGAACGTCCCACACGCCGCTCTAAGCACAAGCAAAACAGCAGTACTAACTCTAATATGTAAAAATGTGAAAAGCCGCCACGCTCTATTGACCTGGAGATACCCATGAGCAAAAGGACATGGGGAGAGAGAGGGGGGGCAGGGGTGCCATTGAGCGTTGCGATCTGAAGAAGAATCGAGCGCTACAAAAGTTACCCCTAAGAGGGTCACTTAACACATTAAGTTACCATTCAGCATCCTTTTAGCTAACACAGACGCTTCATGGGGTTATAGTTACCGTCATGTATATTGATGTACATAGATCTAAGGGGATCCCATAACACAGAAAGAAGGTTGGTACTGTATACTGAGTCCAGAGCGGAAAAAGCTCCCGCTGGTTTGACACTTGACATCTGCCCCATTTGCTCAGCCATTATTATAATCGACCATGAATTAATCTGTGAAGATCCCACCCCTCCTCTGCCTCTCAAGCAAACAGAAAACCAGAGTAAATCTAGCTATACACCCTCAATCAATTTCTGGATTTCGCAGGCTTAAGGCTCGGTCTAAACAAATCCCGTGAGAATATGGTTCCATAACGGCTATTGGAGGCTACCTACCACGCAGTCTTATAGACATGACTTCCTGTTGGCTGTCCTGCCATTCCTAATTTTCTTTTTCTATATACACTATACATAGAACAGGATAATATAATCGAAAAAAGAACCACTATGACTGTTTTATCCGAATTCCTTCGGCAGCAACCCAGGTGCTCCAACAATAGAGCGATGCAGGTGCAAAAGTGAGGGAGAAAATTCAAACAAATGACCCAAGCTGGGTCAGACTTGCTCTCCCACGGTCTACTTCCGATTAATGACTTTTCTGCATTTTTTCAAATGAAATGAAAAAGCAACCCTACCGGTACGGAATATTTGAAACACGGAGTTTATAACGGAGGCACACGGTTGCCTTTCTATGACAGTATAAATACCGACTAGGACTTAGTAACAACCGATTGGTAAGCTAAGACAACATGTAAAAATATTGATAGAAAAATTTCTATGGGCGAATTGTCGCAAACGATACTTGTCACATTGCGTTAAATAGCTACGATGATATATTTGTGACTCAAAAAAGGTAAAGAATAAAGATATAAAATAATTTTGAGAATTAAAAGAAACCATCAACAAGCGAGAACCTTCGTTCGAATTATACTTAAAAAGGTATCATAACCTTTTTTATTATTTTTCCTTAATATTACGATTATTACGACTATCAATTAAATAGCATAAAAAACATTATACGAAGGTACTTTTAATATTGAACTGCGTGCATATCACGCGTTGTATGGACTATGCACTGTAAAAAAATATTTTGAGAATTTACAATGATTCGTTATGCAGCAAAAAAATACAAGGACTTCACTGTGAAAATACTTACAAAACTGATTTTTTAACCACGAATTTGTTGTAGAAATACATTTTTAAAGTATGTTTACAGTAAAGTCCTTATAATTTTTTGCTGCAATTGTAAATTGACAAATTTTTTTTTAGTGTGGCAAGCAGATACCGATTCACGGGTTTCATAATGCTTCTAAATCGAATGGTAAGAGGAGTTAAGTTAATGCCAAGTTTTATCACGCGAACATTACTTTATGCTACATGCTACTGTTGTACCTGAAAACATTCAGTGAGTTTAATGAGCTGGAAGCAATTCGTGGTTTTACGTAAAATGGTAGTAGCATTCTTCGTAGGTAATAATGGAAACATTCTTCGTAAAACCACGGAACATCACCCTCGCGCATTTTGTGGAGTGCCATCGTCGTTGGTAAAAGTCAGCTGAGGTACCATGGTTAGGTTTGGACAAAATTTCCCAAAGAAGAAAAAAAAAGTTCTCTATATGCTTGAGCAGCTTTTGTATCCGTCGCTATTCATACTATGGAAATAAGCACGGCAGCAAGATGTTGTGTATTTGTGTACATATGCATCTTCCCTATGCACCTCTAACTCCTTGCACGCAAGGCTGCCGTTGTGTATTCCGTTCTTATCAGCTGAATGGCACCGCCACTGCATGCACTTGCTAATCGGCTTTGCTTTTATTCAATATGCTATGCAAGATGCGTCTCCTTCCAAACTTAAGACTGCGTCAGCCGAAAACGTTACCGAGTCAGGCAACCATCCCAAAGCTGCTTGCCAAAGCTTACGTATCTCCGAGACACTGTTCAATTTCTGTAAATTATTTTTCCCTCGTTAGGAAAAGTGACATTAGAAAATCCCCCTTTTTAGAACGATGCTACGATGAAATGCTAATTTTCATACCCACCCTCTCGTCTTGACTCGCCATATTTTCCCCGCTACTGTTCTATTGTCTCATTTCCAAAAGTGACTTTGTTGTCCGGGGCATAGTTGTGTTGCTGAAAATATGGCACTATTTTTTCCCCTTTTGGTTTGTGGAGAGAGAGAAAAAAAAAATAACGGAATACAAAGACGACAAAAGTAAGAACGAAGACAAGGAGCCTTTCTCGGCATAAGCATGTTCTGAAAGCCTTGGGTCGAAGGAGAAAATCCTATACAAGTGTCACTTATTATTCTCTTCATCGTGTATTGCAATGGGGAAAAATCCGGGAAGTCCACGTCGAAACTCAAACCTCAAAGTCACCAATGCCAAACTTATTTGTATGATGGAACATTCCTTTAGCCTCGGCGCGCAACAGAAGACAGCCAGCTCAACTTGGCAGTAATACACTGTCTCGCTCTGTCTCTCGACACTCTACGGGACCCTTTGCCTCTTTTCAAAAGCCACGTTTTCAAAAGATGCTGTGCTATATAGTCGAAATATTTATCTTTGAGAAATCTAACCAAGCACCGCAACCGTGCGGGACTCTTTTCAAGCCAGAACAATGCTTCGTTATACACATAGCACGCCTTCGCCCCCTTCGAGCTGCACCAGCAACTATCGGGAGGTCAGGCCACATAGGATCCGGGCAAAATATTCGCATCCACCTCGGAAATCCGCCCAACGCCACACGTGCAAGCAGCCTTACGGAAAAGTTAAACCCAATTCCCAATATTATCATTAACGATTCGACATAGTTTTCGGAGAATGACGTCCTCCCGCAACCACGAACGCTGTCTTGGGATCCGACATTATTTCTGGAAAAAGGAAAGTGGGCAACATTAGACAATCAAGAAAATAACAGCTGACAAAATGACTCTTCTTAAAGCTCTGGGGCTTACAAAATTATCTCAATAACAATGAATAACAATGAGATTCAGCTGAAAAGTCACTTTATTTTCGTTTTGTTCCACTGGCAACTTGACTCATAAGGAAATTCCCCGGCTCGAGAAAAAGAAATTCAAATAAGTCAATTGCGCTCCATTGTAAAGGTTCTGGTGGTCAGCAACAGCAAACAGCCCAGGCCATGACTTGGCAAGTTCTCTATACAAATTTTAATCCTTTGTGACTCCTGACAGTGCTTCTTGACTTGTTGAATTGCTGAAAAGGCCAGTTGTGCATCAGTTGCTGTTGCACAGAACTCAACGCGGTCATCAGGAAAAGAAGATGACAAAAAATAAAAAAGGCGAATAATTCGCTTTTCCTGCTTCCTAATGTTCTGTAATAAGGCACAGTACGCTGCATCACACACTAGGCTTACAATAACATAATCTGATTTTGGTATACCTAAAATAATATCCCTGAAGACCAGATTCCGGTCAACCATTTTCAAGCTAATACAAAATATTCCCTTTTAACACTCAGTATTTTAACATCTCGTTTTAAACGTTGCAGCAGAGGAAAAAACCATCGACTACGTGACCTTTTTTGACACGAACGAGCACTATTGTTACCTTCTAAGCCAAGTTTCTTTTGTTCTGCTTGACAGCTATTGAGCAGTTTGAATAAATATCGCCAGTCTACCACTGTTTTCCTGTCTCCAATCTTTGCCATGCTCACTTGCCATGGCATTTAAAAGGAACTTGTTGACCAGGTTTTTACCGTTGATAAAGCCAACACACACAGATTTTCATATCTCGCGTAATTACGCGAGTATTCACCACAAACCTCTGACACCTGCCTCGCATTACTGGTTCAGCTTCCCATCGTAAAAAGAAAAAAAAAACTTTCAAGCCGTTAGTTACCGCACAAAAGCGGGGATCCTTTTTTCAGAAACGTTTTAATTTACATAGTAAAGGGAAAGGGGAACAAGGGTAACAATTAACGCCGTTTACAAGGTTGAATTGGTTTACATCTCCCAGGTTTGCATTCATGGCTGTGCACCGATGCATCAATTCAAAAATTTCCATTCCTTCGTCAATCCTGAAACCTTCCATCGCCACCACGCCTCTCGGTTACGTAGTACTTTTTTGTAAATCCCGTGGGGACTATTGTGGCATTGTTCCCGGGGTGGTTGTGCCTATTGTTCTGGAAAACAAAAAAGATTTGCCACAATTTCTTTTTCATTCAGCATTGTAGCGTACAAAGACAAAGTCTCTGCAGCGAAAAAGGCAAGCCAGGAAGCGTTGTGGAAATGGCATTGCATTGCTTTTTGGTGTTGTGAGGCTGCTCCCCATTTCATTCTCGGTTGGCAACCATTGTCACGGCTTTAATAGAACTGCCGTCCAAAAACTTGTCCTCTCTCTCCCTCCTACTCACTCTTTTGAATCACATGCGAGAGAGAGAGAGTGTGTGCAGGAGGACGAGAGAAGGAGAGAGAGAGTCCGCGAGAGAAGCCCGACTGAGACCGAGAGAAAGACAGACTACGGGAGAACAACAATAGACGGCCTTCGCTGCTGGACTCGGGCTACGCAAGGGAAGTGTAGGGTGGTGACAATCTTCTCTCGCCCCCCTACCAAAAACCTATTCACAGGCTTAACAATGCTTATAATACAGACCATGGACAAGCCGTAATTGAACGTCCACACACACATACACACCGTGCTATTGCCACTCATTCAAAAATACCCTCCTCAGAAAGTCCTCGCCAACACACTCGACATGGTAACTCTTTCCATAGCGGAACACACGCTGCGGCTGTGGCTTAATACCTAACCAGTTCCATTGTTAAGCTTGACTAGTGAACCTATTATTACACCGTTCTATTGCCTTCGTCCCTTTTTAATCATTTACTTGAGGATTAATCTAGCTTCGAACGCGGACAACTCACTGGTAGTTTGAAATGGGTTGGGGTAAAGCGTCAGTTTAACTCGGGTCTAAACTAGAAGGCTAGAGACAGAGATCTGCATAGCAATCTGAGAAGAATCTTGATTCCCCCTTTTCCGCTATTCCCAACGGTGAAACGTATCTTGCCATGAAGGTAAAGACATGTAGCGTAGAGTGCATATGTAGCCTATGGGACTATTGTATGTAGATGTAATCATAACAATAAAATGTATATTTACCTGTGTAGGTCCTAACTAAAGCACCGCCTCTGGTTACCATTTAGTCATGCGTGGGTTAAGGTATATAGCTCCTTGATTATCTTCGAGGGTGTAATACTTCGCAAGCTTATTCGTTGGTTCTTCAAATGTGCTTTTACAGAGTTTGACGGGTTTTTTAAGAAGAAACATTTAAATCAGTGCACCTAACTTATTTACCAAGGTTAGGCAAACGGCGTTACAACAACACAGTTTAACGGAGCGTTTCCCCGTAAACTTCACTACCCACGAGGTCAAGGGGTTATTTTCACACAGTTTCAGGAGGTGCAGTGCATGGTTATTACCGTTGGAAAATATAAGCCAGGAGAGGCAGCGCCTGCCATCTGTGGACGGTTATACTAACAACAAGCACTCTGCTATGGGAGCAACTGTTCGGGTCAGCGAAAATTTGTTCGATTTAGTCTTTTATAGGCTCTTTCAGTCCACTAGCTCAAATTGCTTCTATTGTTCGTCTACTATAATAAATGAATCCCTGTCCCGTACTAGACTAAGGACAATACAATGCCGTTAAAGAACTATCGAACCAACTTACTTAAATCAATAGTTTGCGTTAAGCCCGGTTTAAGCTTCACAAGACCTGCCAAAGCGTCCTTGCTGTAGCTACCCCAACGAATCCCAGGAAACTTAATAATTATTTAGCCAAGGATCTTCAACTTGTTGAAATTTATTTCAGATTTTCAGTTTATTTGCCTTTCAATCTACTAGCTAGATATAAGTACAACGTTAAGTATAATGTTCACAACATTTCTGCAATGAACAGGGGAAAAACTTATAAACTTGTTTTCTACGACGGGAAACTTTTGAACTTCTAGATAAACGAATTAAGGTATAATCTATATTTTCCAAGTGACTAGTGACCAAGATGAGACCATTCGGAGGCCAATACTGACCCAGGAGCGCCCGATAGACAACTCTGCCCATAGCATTTCTAACGCGGGAATGTGACGCAACGAACAAGTATTTGTAAAAACTTATTTTTCTTTAACTCTTTTTTGCTGTTCCTCGGGATTCGCTGGATGTCTCACAAGCTTGCTCGTTCACTAGATCTCCCTATTTTCTGCCAAAAATTATGCGTATAGAACAGGACGTTGTGTCGTGAAACATTTTATATCGAATTTTCTATCAATCGCAGACAAAAACGAGGTGACGCATTGAAATATTGCTTGACAATTATATGAGCATACGTGCAACTCCTAACAGAAAAGCTCCCCAAAAAGTTTATTGTATGGACCCATTTTCACCTGATAAAAGCCCGCCAGTCATTTGTTGCATGTCGCGAAGAGGTAAGGGTCCTATCATTATGTTAAGGGCATTATAGGCCTGTCTGTAAAATGGACAACATCTCAAGAAGATTCTGCATACGAACAGTAATCTAAAGTCCGCAGATTCCACGTTGGATGTTGAGTCTTGAGGATTATGTTTCAAGCACACGGTCTAATAATCCAGTTGCGGATGTTTGTGAAAAATCTGAGAAAATCTTGCGTTTCACGCACATGTGTTGTTTATGGGCAATAATTATAACTTGATTACATATCTTTGACAAAAAAGAACCACAGCAATCTACGTTTATCAATGAGTTATCAGTAATCTGTATAAAATGTTAATCCACTAGTTTCATAGTTCCGACGAATCGTATCTTTTCCTTGGTCGCTGAACTATATCGCATTATTTTCCTACAGTCAAATCATTTGACTGTAGGAAAATAATGCGATATAATAAAGCTTTATAATAAGAAAAACCGTGCATTTTTTTGAACGAAATTGTTTTTTCCTAACATTTGACTCAAATGTTAGGAAAAAACAATTTTGTTAAAAAAAATGCACGGTTTTTCTTATTTGAACACGCCACAATACGTAGCTTTAACGCGCTGATGTTCATTTGTGAAAGTAAGGGAATTAGAAACGTATTTATTGCCCAGATAAGAATATACAGTACGTTAAAGGAAAAGGGAACCTATCTCTCTGATTAGAATAGGCTGATCACAAGGCGACAAACCGCAACCTCTTCTTTAAAAAGCTACACAGTCCATGGTGCCTTCTAAATTATTTACGTACAACTAAAACAAAGCCTGGTATACCAAGGATCTATAGACCGCTCACGTTTGTAACGTTCATTCTTCTTGCATTTATAGACGCATAGCTGCTGTAAAGCAGTACAACCTATATACGAGAACTTATTTTAAAAAATAATTATATTTTGCTGAGACACTAATTAATTTGTTGACTCGTGGATGTTTTGCTCTTACACCAAGCTGGCGCCGGGAGAAGATTTCCCCCTTTTCGCTCCATGTCTCATTAGGGCACGAGCGAACAGGTAATACAAAATAATATCTTATAAATTTATATTTAAACAATGCATAAGTTAGGTTTTTACCTCCACATCCACTGCATTGGGTGGTTATGAACGATAGGTAAAAAAAACGATAGTATTGTATGTGTTTTATTTGTTCAACTTAGTAATCCTGCACTTCCTTACACAAGAAACGCTTATGCTCCGTAACGCAAGAACAGGTATATTTCATGAGACATCCGCTTCTAACAAGAAACCTTGATTTTTTCAGCTTGAAGGGAAGTACGTGGCGAGGTCAATTTTTCGCCATTTACGTCTCATAAGATCAGAACACCTGCAAAAAACTTGCTGCGCAGGATTAACACTAGATGTTACTAGGCACAAACGCTGGTTAAGGAAAAGTAGACACCTTGATGTTCCATTAAAGCTTTGCATTGTATTCTTAAAAACATACTTATTCAAATTCCGTACAGGTTGCGAGAAATTACTTCCGCACTATGTTTTTAACTGATATTTTGCACAATCGACGGTGTTCTCTTTTTATGGGATTTTAGCAACTCTTTCTTTCATGGGACACTAACCACGCTTTTTCTTCCACATTGTTATGGAAGAAAAAGCGTTATTATCGAGAGAAAGAGAACCTACGTCAAATAGGCCCAAAATGGACACCTCACGCGAAATCCAACGCTTGTCAACACTTTATCGACGAGAATATTACCTACCTCTTGAACTAGTAGGATTGGGCACTTGCCTTGATTTCAGGTGCATGGCTCAGGTAATCTCCCAGGTCCAAGGCGGTGCTTGCCTAGTCCTGAACAAAAGGGATTGGATCCAGCTTTTGTTCCTGTATGCGCTCGGCAGCCTTTCCCGTTCCCGAAGCCTCTAAGAATTTCCATATCTTCGCCGGATCGAAGTGGCTCTCTTGTCTCGCTCGTTCTCATTGCATAGAAGTAGTTTCTTCTTCCCTTACGGGGGCTGTTGTTACAGCTCAAAGCGCCTTTCAGGGAGGGATTTCCCATACCGCAATAAGCACGACACGATCTGAGACGGCGATTCACGTTCTGTGGGCTTCCTCTGCGCCTTCGCGCAGGACAGAAAATTGTCGGCTGCGGCAGTGCCAAGAGCGCATCGCACTCCCTGTGAGTCTCATATGCTTGTCTTAATGTGTACTAGTGTAGTGGTGGTCTCAATAGGGCACCCATGTGCATAAAAGGACTTGAGCGACGCTAGCAAACAATCGTTGGCCTATTCCTGTCAAAACTTCCGCTACGAAAGTCACCATTTTTTTTACCTAGCAAACGTTACGCATTCCACTGGACATTCGAAGTTACCCTCGCGCGCATTAAGTTCCAAAATTGACCATGGCGAGTTCCAGTCCAAACAGTGATCACATCAAACGACCCATGAATGCCTTCATGGTCTGGTCTCGTGGACAGCGTCGAAAAATGGCCCTCGATAATCCTAAAATGCACAACTCTGAAATTTCCAAACGACTGGGAGCTGAATGGAAACTTTTGAGTGAAGGTGAAAAACGGCCTTTTATCGACGAAGCGAAACGCTTAAGGTACGAAACTTTTCTTTATATCTTATTAGCGTCTTAAACTGAAAAAAATTAACAATTATTTCTATATATTACGCTATTATTATTATTTTGATTATTTTGAATTTTTTTTGCCCTTCATTGCGCCCATTTGGATTGTAGGGCCCTGCACATGAAAGAACACCCAGACTACAAATACCGCCCTAGACGCAAACCCAAGCCGCTCACCAAGAAGGAATCCCGGTACAATTTTGCACTAATCAACCATTCAAGCCACTTAGACGCAACACCGACTAATGGCTTTGGTGCCGCTCACCTGAATCACCCTCCAGCCACCCACTCACCTACTTCAGTCTCCGTCTCCCGATTCTTGTCTCCGGCCACTTCAGCTTTCTTACGTGAAGCTAAAGCTCGCGAATTCCACTTTTCCCGAGCCTTATTCTCCTCTCAGTTCCCTTGCTTTTTGAATCCCAATCCCTGGTTTTCTGATTCGGCCTCCGCCGTGGGTACCAGCATAGTCCACCATCCCCCGTTCCCGGCCCCAGCTTTGTACAGCAATGTACCGACTTCACCTACCACACAAGTGCAATTAAGTCCAACAGCCGGTTCCGAATCCGACAGGGCAGAAACTCTTTCCAATACTCCCGTACCTCATAATAAACAGCCGCAGCAACTTGGAGAAGGAGAAGGCGAAGACGAGGAAGACCCACCCAAGGACAGCAAAACCCTTTCGCTGCCCAACGCCAGACTACGTGCGACAGAATCGGACTCGATGATTTCAGAGGTCCTGAAAGTGACTAAACCGGAACTAAGGCCCCCTTTTCGAGCCGAGTTCAACTACAATCCATTGATAAACCCAGCCACGCTACTACCTACGAATTTTCTCCCTTTCCCTTACCCATATGCCCCGTATTATTGTCCGCCTGCCCCAACGAATGCTGGTCCTACAACCGGTCCCATTCGGCTGGCATGCTACTCGTACCACGAAACGCCAAATTCCCTGTTTATTCCTAAACCGGACGACCACCTCAGTCTCCCCTTATGAGGCAAGATTGAACAGAGAAAAATTTCGGAACACAGAATCTAATCCTCGATCCACCAACCCCTGATCCGAAAAGGAAGATGTCGTATGGCAACTAACCCTCTCGAAAACTCACACTTTCAAAATTGACTGACACGATGCGACGTGCTCTGGCTGCTTCAAAAAGGTGTGAGTATCTTGACAGTTGTGTGCAGGAAAGAAAGACAGAAAGAGATGAGAAAAAAATGGAGACTGACATATCGCTTCTATGCCATCGCTGTGGCGTTGTCAAAGCGTCTAACTTGCCAAACTGAAAACGAATCTGATCTAGAAAATGAGCAGCCTGTAAGTTGTGAGGCATCGTGGCGGGGGAAAAAGTCTGGAAAAACTGGGCGTTGCGTCATATTAATTTAATTAAAATTCAAGTCTATAGAAAGTGATCGCCCCATAGTGATTTTGCTGGTGGGTGATCTCAGCAGGTTTACGGAATGACAAGTGGCAACTCCAAGTTTCTAAAGCTCGTCCACATACACACAGAGCATGACAAAATGACATGGCATGTATGCAGGAATGTGCAAATGAACTTGGACGCCAGGTGAGAAGTGAGAAAAGACAGTCGACCTAATGTCACTTGCTCATCCGTCTTCTTCGCGGCCACAGTGACGAAGCTTTTGTGGTTCCAAGATTTTTTCACATTCCCTCATCTCATATTTGCATCCTCCCCCCCCCCCAACTTTCGGTTCGATAAGAGTTTAAACTGCCTCATCTATTTAATGACGTATCATTATTAAATCTGTGAATATTGCAATTGTAAACGGCAAAACACTGACAATTCAGAATGAAAGCAATAAACATGTGTGGATTTGAATTTCCTGGAACGTCCATTGCACTACTGAAAATGAATCGTAAGTAGCTTATCAGGTCACCGTTTTTTTTTTTCGAAAATATCGGCGTATGTGAAGGTCTTATCATGCCGCTCTCTCACAAGGGCCTTTTGTGTGTGCGTGTGTGTGTGTATAAGTCGTAAGGATACGGAACCTTTATTCCGTTTATTCCCAATGCCGCAGCGCTGACTTTTGATAAGCCTTAACGCAGCACCTTTTAAATGCCTAAATTACCTTGTCGGCATTACAATAGAAGCTTAGCATACACAAGAGAAGGCACCAACGCTTTTCTCCCAAGCCTCTAAATGACACACTGGCAACTACAGTCGCTCCACTTTGGCTTTCAGACCCCGGGTATTTTACAGCAGCGTTTTATTGAGACGTCCTAATTGACTTCTAATTGCCCCCGACGCTAGGAGATAAAGCTGTCTTGCCATAACACGGAGTGAACGCATGCGAAACAAAACGGAAATACTATGACAAAACACAGCGCTTATACTCTACAGAATATACATTTCTGCATTTCCGAACGGTAGCCAGCAAAACCAAACGCAAAGTTCGCGATGAGGTTGGTAAAGTAACACGTAGAAAGCGTCTCGTTCCCTCGAGAAAATGCGGCATGAATGACTTTTCTTTTAAGCCCGTACGAAAAGGCCAAATCAAGGTAGCTTTGTAGATTATTGCAAAATGCATACAATGCACAGAAAAATACGACACTTACGAATGTGTCTCTTTTGTCCTCATCACGACAACTGTACAGCTTGGTTTTGCCCCCCAAAAGAAAATACAACCTGCGGTGGGCTGTTCTGACTTTCGACCATGTTGTGATGTTTTCCTTTGTAGGAGAAACGAAGGATGCTGTGAAAGAGAGACGATCATGGCCGTCTTTTTAGGCCCCCAACACTTTACTGGAATTCTTCACTGTCGTTCTTGTCAAGTTGACTGGGGCTGTTCCTCGTTCGCCCCTCCGCCGGTTACTCTACATTTAGGGCTATTCACGAGCTTTTCATGGGCCCATTCATGTCCTGAATAGAACCTCAATGTGCAGCCTATTAGGTTGCCTTTCGGGTTCCTAGCCCCTCACCCTCCCCCGAAAAACGCCAAACAACTTTGCCTTTAGCACAATACCAAATAAATCCCAATTCAGTGCAACTCCTCGCACTCCATTGCAATATTTCCCCAAACCTTTTATGCAAAATGGAGCTTCCTTTTCTCGTGTCCTGGAGGCACGGGAAACAAGTATAGCAGCGAGAGCTCGCAATTAGTGGCCATACAATTTGATGAACACTAAAGATACATTCGTTTTACGGGGTCAAATGAAACCAGAACTTAGTTTGTGACAGTCCAACGCGCTTCTCTCATCCAGTTTGTCCCTTCAAATTTTACGGGAAAACAGGACTCTGAAACGCTAACCACTGCAGTGGCAGAACTCGGAGCCTCTTAATTTAAAACGGGTACGCAAACGGGAGAATCGATGGATAATCATGCGGCTAAGAACATTATCTTCTAGTTCGATGCTTAGCTTGATTGCAGCCAGCAGGAGCTATGTGCTCTTTCGCTCCCAAGTTTCCATAACCTGATTGTGCACAATTTCAATCTCTGGAACGCCCGAGCTGCCTGCTTTCTTTCCATTTATTGCAAGAGGAGTTCAAGTGTGAACAAGGTATTTTACGCCATAACGCTTCCTCTCTTTTCCTAGTCGATGGTACTTGAACGATACAACGTCCCCTATTTTCCTTTTTCTGAACCTGTTTTTTACTCCAATTCAGAATATTTACCCTCGTCCTCCCCTTCCTAACCTTCTCTCGTAGTCCAACAATGAAAAGGACACAAAGGCCATTTAACCGGTAAGTTTTAAGAGAAAGAAACACAAGCGTGTTTTTCTAGTAGATGGTTGAATAATGCAACTGTCAGCAATATACATGTTAAGAGTTTCATTTACGTTATAGAGCTGGAGAATTGCTGAATATTTGCAAGCTCACATTCTGTCCGAAGGTGCCCCATGCACGGGGTAGCTACGGACGGTCGTGGGGCACGTTCATACACCATTACTTTTTGGTAGCAAATATCAAGGACTTATTTTTTTATGTACATTTGGAAAGAAAAAAAACTGATGAATAGTTCTTCCCAAATCGTTTATGAAACAGCCGAGGGTGACTAGTTCTTCTCTTTTCCGCTGTGGAAACATGATCGACCTGCTTCGTTCTGTTCGAAGCTATGACTCTTAAGTTGTTTAAAATTGTAGTGATTCAGTTTTTGAACTGTTCTATACTCTTTCTCCCTTGAAATCACACTACATTACAATGGCCTATAGGTTGTTAAAGGATCTGGGAACATTTCACGTAGCCAAAGTTTCTTTTATCGTTTTATTTGCGTTTGCAACTTCAAATATCTCCCGATTGCTTTCTCCCTGCTTTTTTAATTAATATCTGTTTCCACTTTTAACTCTATCTATTGAAGTCGGTTTGAGAATTCCACATCTTTCGCTATTTTGCGCATTGACATTTTTTTAAGCACCTCTTTCGCTCCTTCCTGCACACTCTCGTAAGTTACGGCCAAGTTTCTCCTTTTTCTGGCGATTTCTAGCCATCACTACTCCAGGAAAGGAGTACAAACAATCAAATAAGACTTCAAATGTCACCATCTAATGCACAATTCTTTCATTTTATGAAACGGTCACGTTAACCATCTGTCCGAAGGTACCCCTAAAACACGGTAACGAAAGTGCCCTGAACACCATTTTAAACTCCGAAAATCCAAACACTTGAAACATTAAAGAGGATTTTTAATTCCCGTTCTGTCAGCTTGCTTAGGAGTCCATTTCAGTGATAAAAGGGATACTTTAGGATTAAAACAACAAGTGATGTGAAGTGGGGGGTATTTAGTTGCGCTTGTGATTTTCATACAAACATGCGTAACTTCCAAACGCTGAGACAGAACTAACTCTGCGTTACTCGCAAGACCCACCTACATATTAAGTTCCTATATAATTTTATTACGAATAGTCTACTGTGTGTCGCTGGATAACTCGAGTGACCAGTGATGCTCCATGTCCGAACGATCCCCCCTCTCCCCTCCGGCTTACGTAAAAAAGGCTGGTTGAATACACGTCAGCAGCATCCTCATATTGATGAACCAGAAAAATCTTAGCTAAGCGCAGAAGTCCTTGTAGTATATAGTTTCGGCTTGTAAGATTTCCTTTGCAAGCTCCCGACCAGACGAGCAAGGTTACGCATCCAACGGTGAATTATCGACGCGAAAGAATGACTGATTTATTTCACAGTTCATTAACACGCTATATATCCGATACAGTTCTCTCGTCACAGTTTCTTTGTGTGGTTACAGTTAACACTTACTTTTTGTACAAAGGAAAGATAGGTATTATATTATTACGCCTCCCATAATAAATTAAAGTAAGCTTCTCAGAATGTAAAACAGGTGACCCATTCCATCCGTGGTAAAGCTAAATGTCAGGGCTTGCTAACCATAAAGTCGCATTGGGCTCCTTGGAAGCACTATATGAATCAACGCAGTTGACAATCTCGATATTATTCCTCGGTGGCTGGGGCCGTGCAGCCATGCTATAGGGCGACAAGGATGATGATTGTTGTGGTTGTCCTAAGCAAAAGTTTTTGAACGCAAGAAAGAGAAGACCCCAAGATGGGGGAGCCAGGATGGTGAGTTTATATTGTTCGATATTGTGATTTGGTGGTGGCGGTGCGGTGGGAGCCGCAGCAACAAAGTCTGTATAGTCGTGTGTCTCATTTCCGGGCGGGACCGCGCGGGACGGGCCCTGGGCGCTCGCTCAGCTCTGATAGTCGCCCTATCAAAGGCTTATCGGGGGCCCAGCCAGAAGAAAAGACGCTTTCAATGGCTCAGATCAGGGCCATTCTTCTCGCGATTAAAAAAATAACACTCGCAGCTCCCCCTGTCTCTTCTTTCTTTCATTCTTCCGAACCGCGCTCCGTTCTTGGCATAAGTCAGTTAAAGTCTTCTTTTCTAGTTATAAAGCTATACCGCTCTTGCTATTATATTACTGTGTAAGGCCCCCTTTCACTTTTCATTCATGAGATACGGGGACATTTGAAAAACCTAAATACACCCACACCCAGCCCTCCTAATCCTAAATAAATAACCTCATCCTGCAGAAAAAAATCCTACATCTTCAATTACCATAAAAATAAGAACACAACGCCCTTGACACTTTGTGGTGCGATCACAAGTGACACGAAAATGTGTTTTACCTACGAAAAAGACTTTTCATTACATACCATTTTATTCCATACGGACATTGTTTTTCATTAAAATAAATGTGTCCTACTTGCACAGCTAAGGTCAATGGCTATGATTCTCAAATCAAGAAGGAATTTTTATGCTAACGTAGCTAGCACTTTAGTAGGCACATTTAAGGTCTTTTTGGTTCTGGAGGACCGGAACGTTTCAAATCTGTGAGAAAAAAAAATTTGGTAAGTTGTTTTGGCACAAAGGAAGAATAGACAACATACATTCTCGCATATTCATGGCGCTCCACGTCTGATACCGACGGTTGCGTTTCCGTTACAGCTTTCAATAAGGTCGCTTGGTCAACGATGAAATTCAAAGTCTGCTTTAGGCCTCCATCTAGAAAGTAGACCCCCCCCAAAAAAATACACATTAATAACAAGCATATCAGATAAGCACTCAAGGTGCCAAGATAGCGGGCGATCTGAAAGAAGCGATGCTTTAACAGGGCCCCGATTGTTCAAGCTTTAGCTCTTGGCTAAATCTAATGGGTCATTGTACATGAGAAAGACGCAAAAAAATAAAGCGGCAAAAGTCAAAATCACAATCCCGTTGCGGCTTTTGTATGCGGATTGGGGATAGCTAGATACACACAGACAGTAATCTGTCAGAAGCGTTATCACACCGACACCTGGCAAATGCGCCCGACATGGATAAATAGCAGGTTTCCCCACCCTATGCCCCACTTGTAAGCATGTGACGTGTTAGGGAAGTCAAAGTGCTTGGGGAGGAACGAATACTTTTTTTTCCTGAATCGCTAATCCTGCTCACACCCCAGCTCCACCCCTTCAATTTCTCGTCTTTACACCCACCAGCCTGATCTCCCCCCTCCCCTCAGTACAACACAGCAAACCAACATTACACGTACCCTCCCCTTCTTAGTATTTAAAGGCAGTCATCCCGAACAATCACGAGCTGGGGGTCAAGCTGGGCCTAATAACAGTTATTGGAACACCGGGTAGTTTTATACCTTTCACTCGCGCCTGGTTAATAGCTAGTAACTGAGCGGTGTACAATAAGCCTTGCAGATCAGCTCCTGAATAATGCTGCGTGCGGGAGGCAATCTCATCAAGCCGCACTTCGGGCGACAAGCGTGTTTTCTGGCTTAGTAGCTGCAGGATTTCGAGTCTGTCCTCCTACAACACAGCAAACGGTCGATAAATATCACGCTTCGTACCGTAGTTTTTACAGTGTTAAAACCATTTTAGGATAAGGAATTTTTTTTAATACTATATGCCTTATTTCGCAACTATTAACAATTAAAAAATGTTTCCCGAGCTTCAATTTAGCTTCCCATGGTGCAAAATTCATTTACAGCCAGGTGGTAAAAAACACGCCATTAAATTTAGCTCCTGTTTATGGAACGTGCAACTTAAGATTTTTAGGTTCAAAAAGTGGTCTTCAATGTCTCGCTCCAGAACGCAAACAACCTACTAATTGTCTGAAACGCTAATAGCATTGTTGGCTGAAGATGCTACGAAAACCACAAAGGAATTTACGACTAAGCTAATTACATAGTCAGGTAGTGGACAATGCAAGAGGACATCAAAGCGGCCAGGTCTTAGAAGGGCTGGATCAATCAAATCTGGGCGCGACGTAGCAGCCAAGACCCAGAGGCTTTTATTAGGTCCTTGTACTCCGTCCAGTTCCGTCAACAATTGGTTGACCACTCGATCGGTGACGCCTGTACTATCGTGGCCCCGTCTGAAAAGCAATCGGAAACCAAACCAAACCAATTCAAACAAAATATATACAAAATACACATATTTTGGGCTAAGGCTGACAATAAACGGGAGGAAAAAAACATAATGCATATTTGTATAGTGAACAAAAAAGAGACCTAAAAAAGAAATAGACAAAGTGTCTAGTTTGATCTGGTAGGTTATCAGATACACCAGTCACAGTCACACGAAGCTCCGTGTGGTCCTGGTCGTGTCCTAGTGCTCAGCAGGACACGTGTGCCAGTCCCATTTGAAAAGTAACAAGAATTGTGGCTATTGTAACATGCACTCTGTTCAACCTATTTTCTCTCGTATTGTCACAAGGACAAACTACGGTAGCATACAGCAGTGCTCCACAAAAGCCATCCAAATTCTTGTCCTACACGGAGACAATCTACTACATTACATTGAAAATCGGCTGCTTAAACTTGTGCGCAACCCAAATAAAAGAAAAAAATGTTCTGTTACCTGGGCGCAAGACTTTCAAATTCGTCAAAGAAAAGAATGCAGGGCTTCGCAGCTCGAGCTCTAAATAAATAAATGAGACAAAAAAACAAATAAATAAGAAATTAAGCTTAGATGGCTAAAATAAGAGAAATACTCCTACCGTTGAAACGTTTGACGCACAGCTTCTTCACTCGCACCGATATATTTGGACAGCAATTCGGGTCCTTTAACGCTAATAAAACTAGTGCCACACTCGGATGCGACAGCACTCGCTAAAAGAGTTTTACCGGTCCCAGGAGGACCGTACAACAACATGCCGGATTTCAATTTGATTGGTAAGGATTCAAACAACTCTGGGAACTAGGTCCCCCTCCCCGTCAGTCATTCTAATCAACGTCTATTTTTAAGTCATTTTTCCTACTTGTGTGGGCCATTGGAATGTTGTAATTAATGCTTTTTTCGCGTGAGACAATCCACCAATGTCCTTCCATGATTTTTGATCCTGCGAAGCAGGTTTCAAGGTCGCGCCCATCAATGCAAACGGTAGGAAGCCATCTAAGGCTTGGTCCAAATGAGCGTCTTTCAATACAATGTGCCTCTCAGGTTCGCCAACTACAAAAGTTTGAAATACGCAAAGATAGTACTACGTTCTTTTCAGGTTCTTTGTTGCTTTGTTATACTTGAAGAAGCCCTGACGAATTGCAGAGCACGTTCAACTAAATTGTGCAAGTCGGAGACCGTACAACTTTCCGTTTTTCGAAGAACCACGTCCCAGTTGGCTACGTCGCTTTCAACGTTCTTTTCTTCAATGAAAGCTTGCAACATTTCTAAACGCGCGGACTATTGAGAAAAAGAAATAAAAAGGAAAAGAAGAGGGGATTTAGAGAATGAGTTTGGCGCCGCTTCATACCACCTACTTTATCCGGCGAAGGAATAGACAATTCGTGCATGATAAAATGTTGTCCTTCATCGCGGTATAATTTGGTATGGAGCAACTTTGGCGAAGTACACACGGCCAAAATGACGACATGATTGATTAGGGGAAGTTTGCGCACTAGCTCTAAAATCAGGTCAGCGATCCTGTCACGAGGCGAACACATACGCTCATTAACATTCAAACAACTTTCTTAGCACTACTTCGCGGAATAAATTGCCTCATTTCCCGTGTCGCCTTCTGTGATGGACGGGCAAAGCAGCTCCAAATCATCCAATATTAACAAAAAAGGCTGTCGTTCTAAGCCTTGAGTAAAAGTCTGCGCCCATTCTTGTCGCAAACGCTCTGGTTTCTTTCCTAGCAAATACAAGTTTAATACAGAAATGGCGACGACAAGTATGAAACAACCCACCAGTTAAAGCTGAGCAGCTGACGTAACTGTATTGCACGAAATGTGGCGGACCAGCAAGTCTTTTGCATAATGCATTAACAAGACTTGTCTTCCCTGAACCTTTCTGTCCTGCACAAGTAATAGCAACGAATTCCGTCACAAATACTAGTTGCTTTCATTTATACCTGTTACAAGGACGTTGCCGTGCCTACACCCACCGATAGTCCGCAGCAAGGGGTCACCATCGAGCGCTAAAGCTTTGATTAGTGTTCGTTGTCCGTCTATCAACAGCTTATCAAACCCGCTGATGAAGGGCAAATTGAAGACGGGAGAGTGTCAGGTAAATTAAAATTATTTCCCTGTCTACCTTAATTTTTCTTGTTGCAGCTTGCCATCAAGCGCTTCCTTGCTAGGAAGTCGTAGGCGGACGTATTCAGGAAGATCTTTACTGTCGACAAAAGGTTTCACGTCAACAGAAACATTGGATAACTGGCCGGGACCCAATAACGCACATTCCACGTCCGGAAAAAGCGATACAGCATAATTGCGGACCTGGCGGGTCACAAAGTTCCTACTTTGGACAGTTATGTGCAGGTTATTGTTTAACAGCAAAGGGAAGTCCTCACTAGCGGTCATGGCCGCCCAACTCTTGAATTCATTGTCTACAGTTTCCTTTTCTTGAACCTAAAATAAGGTAAGGATGCCAATGAGTATCTCATTTACTTAACTAATTCTCTTACCGTGTCTTCCAAGGGATACAAAATGATTTTTCTCAGTTCCGAGACAGGAGAGCAATCTTCGAAGCAGATCTGTACTCGTTCACCAATTTGGAGGTGAAGCTGTCTTCTAGTTAAATCAGTTAACAGGATCGCATGGCTGGGTATCCCCAGTCCGTCGACATCTTCCATATTAAAAGCCAGGAAAGTATCCAAAACTAGAATATGGACCATACACTGGAAGTTGGAGTTGCTGCTGGCACCCACGACGTTTTTCCCAATCAACTTGGCAAGAATATGATGATCTTGGTGCAGCTTGACATCCGGGACGAATAAATCTAAGGATGCACGGGTTACGAAAGCCATGTATGGCTGAATGCCACACGAGTACTGCTTAAGCAGTGGATCTGCTACGTGATCACACATCTGGGGCGTCATTGGGTGGACCCGCAGTTTTAACGGCTGACAACTCCGTGAAGGAGAAAACAGGGACAGGCTGGCTTTCACTAACACATCCGATTTTGACTTTTCCTGACGAGTTTCTTCCAATAACGAGCTCGACTGACTCGGATTAGAATGGAAGAACTGTTTAAACTGACTCCATGCCGAAGGTGGAGATTTGTTTTCCAGGCTAGTTGGTTGTGATTTGCTTTCACTTAACTCTGATTTTACTGAGTTAAAGGTTGGAGACAGTGGTGGTACATTTTGGGTACTTCTAGAAACTGGAGCAACAATAAGCTCGCTCAGGGGGGCCAGCATGCCGAAACTACATTCTGGTGTCACTGAATCTAAGAAATACAAACCAGTTAACAACGTCAAAATTGACGTTCTTTTTTTGGCTGACTTACCAATTATGATATCAACATGGGTGTTCGAATTGATCCACACAGGAATTTTTGCTCCTGGCCACACAACCTGTATCTGATTCAGCAGGCTATTTTGCACCAAATTAGCGTTCAGCTCCTGGTATAAATATTTACAAACGGTGTCAATCTCCGTCCAATTTTAATCAATTTTAGGCCTACCAGAATATCCCAATCACTAGCGGATAACGGCCGAACGTAAGCTTTTTCCAGTACTACCGGTAATTCTCCTGTAACGCGCATCACAGTATCTTCATTTTCGCGAAGTCCATTTAATTCGGCAAAATGTCTTGATATTTCTATGGTTTTATCGCAAGATGAATCCGACGGAAAGGATCTTTGCTGGGGCTGCCGAACACAAGTGACAAATACGGGCACAGATTGTGGGTTTTCTGCAGATAAGAGCTGAACCTATTTCAGAGCCAGTGTTAACTTTTAATCATGAAGATTGGGGTAGTTAAGGTAGTTAAGGTGCATTATGTCCAAAGCATCGCTCGCTTAGGACCTAGCAAACTTTACTTTATACTTACTACATGATTTCCCAAATCTGGACTAGCAAAGCTTGAGGGAATGGTCGCAAAGCAGGTCTTGGTGTTTACAAATTCTATTCTCAACACTGCAAGATTCATGATGTGTTTTGATTTCTTAGCACAATTGAAAGACCCAAAAGCACGCAGATGTCTTGCTTTGAACTCCAAAATAAACGTACGCGCTCTCTGGTGGCATGTTGGTGAATATTGCACGAAATTTAAAAATGACACCAAGGCTTTTCAGATTTGCATGTATTATCACTTTGCGTATTGGAGGAAGCCTACCTGTACAACATTGGAACAGTAGAATGCAATAAATTAAAATTTGTGATGGAATGTATAATGGGAGTTGTGAGTAAAGGCAACACGAAGAATTAATAAATTAACAACTATACATCGCCGTTTAAATTAGGCTTCACTGTCTAGCTTTAAAGATCATTGTGACTTTGTTCTATGTGGTCCATGAGACTGCGTTTGCAAGTTGAGTATATTAACTCGCAGTTCTCCTCCGCTAGTCCCCTGTCGGCGGCATCAAAATAGTTTGCAAAGAATTTCGCGGACGCCGGCTCGAGCTGCTTCAGAGCTTCTGGTTTCATTTTACTGCACAAAATGAAAAGAGTTATTGCCTATTGCACAGCGACGAAAATACAGTATAGAATGACATCGTTAAAGAAGTCACCGAATCGAGAAAAAGTACCGGAGAAAGCGTTAGGAGTGGAGCACGATTCAGAGTATGACATTATGTGTAACATTGTAGCGGAAACTGAAAGATACTCCACCTTCCGACGTCTTAGTGACAGAAAATTTGACTAGTGCCCAACGAGCTGTAGTGTGTAACGAGATAAAAAAGGTGAAAAAAACGAAGCTCTTCCTGAATTTGATGGATTCTTTGGGCTTAAGCTACCTTTACCTGAAAACCATGGTAATCATGTACGCAGAGGGTCCAACAATGTCTTCGGCGCCAGGTACGTGAGCTTCGCAAATCACTCGTTTTTGGCAATCCGCAGTGGCAACATTAAATTTGCGAAAAGTTTCGTCCAACATACCAAGAAGTTCCATAAAGGTATATTTGCGCTCTTCTTCATCGACTGACAAGCGGAGTTGGCGATTCAGTTAAGCGAAGCAAATGAGACATTACTCTAATTTTATCCTTACCCACAAATCTGCGTTTGCGATAACCACCGTGACCGTAAGAGTTGCCGTAACCTTTAAAATCGCTGTGAAGAGCAGCTGAAACAGCGATCCAAAGCAATGAACCCAGCAAAATCAGCCCTACGATAGCGCCTACGGATGCAATCAGGGTCGTCGAATTGTAAACATACAAGAATCTCGCGTTTTCACTGAAACTGGTATCTTGTGACCCGGTCGTGTAGTATTCAACCAAATTGCTAAGAGCTTCCATGTCGGACTAAAAACTGTTAATTGATAAACCCAATGTCGATAAATGTTCAAGCGACAAAATCTTAATTTACCTGTACGGGTAAGTTGCTTACAATGTGTGGGAGGAAGTTGTTGCCTACAAGAACACGAAAGCTCAAATGATATTGTTAAGAAGTCGGCCGAGCATAAGTACCCTCCCATGCTCAAGTGCACACGCACAGGTTGCAACTACGTACAGTAAGGCAATTTTCATCTTTGTGGGTAAAGTTCTTCACTCGAAAGATTCCAAGTAAGGTGCTTCATACTAGCTATTAAAGTTTCCACAGAACACCACCATTACCTCACCACGAGACAAAATTCGAAACCCGGGCTATGACCGTGCAACTCGATCCGCAATTCATTGACTCATTATGGTTCAGGAAGCTTGCTTTTGACTTTGAAGGAACAAAAACGACGTACATTACAGTACGTATGGGTTACAAGCATAAAATCATCAAGTTTATTTGTAACGTGCTTAAATTAGCTAAAAAAAGCCTTAGTCAAAGTTAGCTTTTTTGGTGAATTCTCTCATCCTTTAAAAAAAATTATCGGCAGGATTCTCAATCAGTTTATAACGTACGCATTGCAGTCGCCGCTGAAATTACGTACGACACAACTTTCGACGAACGTCTCGTTAGAAATTCAGCCTGGGAAAAATGGCGAATCTTGCAGGTAATACGTTGACTACCCTTTTGTTGGCTTTGTTATGACTATATAAATTCTAACGGCCTACTGTCGCTGAAAGGTATACCTCAAGCAATACATCTTGCGAGATCTACCAGCATCAACAGCCAAGAGGGCAACGGCACCCTTTACGTGGTTTGCAAATCAGCAACGTTTGAACGTGTTTAGAAAGGAGCGGGATTAATGTACTTTGTTCTCCTAGGCTACTGTCGATAAACTTAACAATGGAGCGTTTTTAGGTAGAGTTTATCCGGATGAAGCTTAGAGCTTTTGGCCTTATTTCCGTTCTTGACTGCATCGCCGTTTCGGAAGTATCGTTAACTGATGTGGTAATTGAGTGCAATATGGGAGAATTCACGTGGAATCCCGTTACGACTAATGCACGGACGTTCTGTTCAACTGAACACATGTGTGTCTTACCAACAACATGCTATGGATCCTTTGGCACCCACAACCCATGGCCAGCCAAAGCTGTACTGGCCAATTTGGTTAAAACTCAAACGTTCCTTCCTAGTAATTATCCAACACTGCCTTCCGCTTTGCGTTTGACAGATGTAAGGAAAGTTTCACGACGTTGAACTCCAAGTAAAACCTACCTTTATACTCGGTGATTTACCTTTGCCGGGATCTTCTGAAGATTCTGAGGATTCTGAAGATTGGTCAGGAAACTGTTCTGCTTCCTCGGCTTGGCGTCGTTTATGGTACGTAATTGGATATAGGTAAGTTAGACACCCTTCCCTTGCACAAGCCTCGATATTTAGTGGCATTTCTTTTTGAAATCTGACATTTTCATTTTGCATGATTCGAATAAACACGATGCGAAAACGAGCGGACAAGCTGAATCAAACTAAAAAAAGTAATTGAAGGCGTATATATTTATTAATATCGCTCAAGGAGAATTTTATTTCAGAAATTCCTTCTGATATGGGCTTCTAATGACGGGTGAAAAATAGCGGGCACAAGACCAAGTTATATACTTAAACGAATCTTCATGTATCGTCACATACGGAAGCCGTGCTGTGTAAACTTCATGAAGCGTCCGAAATGCGGCCTGCGTAGCTAAAGATCGGAACCTGTGCATCGAAGCTATGATGGTGCATTTACCCTATTCATACTTGTCAAATCATATTATTTAGTTAGTCAATTATACTAATAAAAGCTTGCTTACAGTAGTTGCTGAATTAATTTGGAACAAAATGTTTAAGAATTCACTGACTTCTAAGCATCCTCTTAGAATTAAAAGGCTGAAAGGAAACGTTCTGGAAGGTAAGAAAACAATGTTCATTACATTGCATGAAGTAGGACTTGCAGTGAGCTAGCCTGTTTGGTTTCAGTAACAGATTATCCATAGCTCCAAATATTTCCGCGTGTTCCCGCAGATGAGTTTGAACGACGATTAAAGCATTCATGTAGCCAAATATTGCACACCTGTGATGTGTTGTCCTATAACAACTGGTAAGTGTTGTTGTGTAGTAGTATACCACGAGAGCGTCACGCATGAGACAATAACTCCAGCGAGCACCGAGGCCTAGAGTATCCAGGCACCTTAGAAATAAAAGCACAAATCCTCTTGGAGAGCATCGCATTTGTTCTTCGGAGTACGGTACGTGATCATCGTGATCAGTGTTATAACTTATACAAATTCCTGCAAAGGTGAGTCGAAGCAGCTTAAATGAAGGTTTTAGTACTCGTAGGACAGTTGAAGCTTTATCGGTTAGTTCTTTTCTTGAAAACGCATACGTCGTGCATTGATCTCACTTATGCGACTTTAAATAATAACAAATGAGTGTCTTCTACCTATTTCGGCTTCAAATTAGTATTGTTATTAATATTTCATTATTTTCAGATGATTGTTCTCAAATCACTTGCGGTAATCACATGCGTTGGCTTGAGTTCTGTTTCCGCAATCAGCTTTAAATCAGTTTTGGATCCCGTCATGAGTAAGTGCTAACATTTTTCATGTTCCTAATCTAAAAACTAGTTTTTACAGCATAAGTAATTTCCTCATAGGTTCGTCTTATTCTTAATATTTGCGTGTAATCAAGTTAACAAGACAATTTACAGGAGTTGCCAGCAACTACTTAGACGGCCGAAGCAGCGGCATTTTTCCTGTGTCCGAGGATGTTAGTGAGAATTTGAGTGATGCTGCTCGCTTCCTGTTTGTGAACTTAACCTCGACGGCTTCGACTATTAGCTATACCAATGCCCTTCTCTTGATCCTCGGCCTCTCCACTGCCATCTTTTTGGCGTTCTTGATAGCAGCGGCAGTTGCATACCTCTTAGCATCAGGTTAGGCAGATCGCAGCACACGTGACCACTGGCTAAAGCAAACGCGTGCACGGTGAAATCTCGAGCGCAGTTTAGGGTTAGCGCACAATCCTACAATTTTTTGCACGCTCTAAATAAAACATACTAACTCAAAAGCACGAAGGTTACGCACACCCATCCTTTTAATATCAACTTCCGTGGTGTTAATTGGGTCGGAACTTGTTTATGACAAAGACTTCAAGACTGAAAACATGAAGGGTGTTGGCGATGTCTGTCCAGAAGCGGAAAGACTCGTATCGCTTTCTTTTTCTGTGTTTGCTCACCTCATTTCACCCACTTGTACCTAGATCTTATTAACGGCGTCCCAGAGCAGAGCTCCAGTCCTGAAGACGACGCTTCATTTAACCAAGAACAATCTTTGGATTCCACGGCTCGTTTTCTTTTCCTAAACAGCAGTTCTAC
The DNA here is from genome assembly GCA_020615345.1 of Triops cancriformis. Classification (NCBI taxonomy): domain Eukaryota; kingdom Metazoa; phylum Arthropoda; class Branchiopoda; order Notostraca; family Triopsidae; genus Triops; species Triops cancriformis. Next base: position 7,101 of record JAHZNP010000175.1, on the reverse strand, counting down.
CATTTCTGCTTCTTATGCACTCTTCATCATTTTGGCCATTTCCTTTGCTTTGTTTGCGGGTTTGCTGCTCATCTACCTACTCGTGGGCTCTCTTTTCGGTAAGTGTATCACCAAATCATAAATTCACTGCTGGAAATAATCGCTATAGCTTGTCAGGGTCGCTTTACTAACGCTTTGAGCTTCTTAAAATTCAAGTCAATATTTTTCTACAAGTGAAATCAACTCGCCGAATTATCTTACAGGAACTGGTCTCGGAGGTTATAAATATGGCGGCAATGGCCATGGGTACAAACGGTCTTTGTACGATGAGACGGAGGAGTATAATCTTACCAAAATTGTCGAAATCTTGGCTTTGATGGAGGAAGAATTCCGGCGTGTTGGTGGAGCCTGGGTTTATGAAGAAGAATGCAAGCAACGAGCTTTATGTGAGCTGATGGCTAAAACGGGCGTGTTCGGCCCAGAAGGAGCGAAAATGTCTCGTCTCGTCCAAGACCTCCAGTAATAAATAAAAAGACAATTAACGGCCTCAAACTTGCCTGTAATGTCCCTTCCTGTGTTTCGTTCATCTTCCAGGCAAGCCACGGAATCCAGCCATCTGGAAGGCAATGTCAACCACGAACCTGCGCTGCAAAAAGCCAACTCCTACATCAAGGCTAGCCGAAAGGGCCATACAGAAGGCGAATGCATCCGAGCTTATCCCAAATGCTCGAGCTAAATATCTTGACTATAACCAAGCTCCTGACGGTGCTTAGCGTGCACTATAAAAACAACGTAAAATTTATCACCAAAACAATGTGGTTTACTGTAAATATGGCCGTAGTCAAAAAGGTTTAAGGGCGTCTGTTGCGGTTGTTTTAAAGGTTGGGCAAACTGCCTTTGTTTCTGTTATTTAAATCTGTTTATTTATTTAATTTTCCCACTGGTGCTTCCTTTTGTAAATAAATAAAAAACACATTTCACACATTAACAAAGAATAGTTGCAATTCATATGTGCATCTCTGATGAGACTTTTTAATTAGTGCAATAAAGGGGGCATGGACAGTTGCTGCGATGACAATAATACTTTATAACGTTTGGCAAACCTCCAAATGACGACGTGTAATTAACACGACTGCGAAAAGGGAGGGGGGGGGGTACACTGGCTCAGTACGCTACCTGTGAAGGGATCGGAGAAGTTACACGCACACGACTACTGGTTTCAAACCATAATGCAAATAATACCTACACAGCTCCGTTCTTTTACAGGGTTTTTTCTTATTTCTTAATTGACAGATATTGCAAGTAAATAAATAAAACTTTATGAGAGAACACATCAAGGTAAGAAAGGAGAGCAAATACCCTAAACAACTCCTAAAGAAAACCATATAACTACAGAGAGGAGGTTGGGCTGGCCTCCGTCGCGGAATCCGTGGTCGTTACGGCTTCACTCCGGCAATACGGTTGGCTTTCCGCCACGCATTGTTGTAACGACGACGAAAAATGGAGCTCATCTGGACACTGCCCCGTTCCTATATTCCTTTCTTTCTTACAGTGGATATAGCTCCGACAATCTGCCTTGGTAACATCCAAGAAAAATCCGTCCGTGCGACCTGCGCACACATCCTCATCTTCTTTCAAAGCTGTCCGTATGGTTGAAGTGCATACCACTTCCTTCGCTGTAACGCAACGGTGCCCGTCGAATAACAAGCTATCGGGGCAATCGAAACTGACCTGCAGTCCCCCTGTGCATAAGAAGTAGCTTTTACACCCTGAACTTCTGTTAACATACACGCCATCCGATTTGTTGAGACACGTGTTCCATGTTTCGTCCGCAAGATTGGCAAAATCAGTGCCATAATTGCCAGACAGGTCTGGGTCCACACTATTCGTGCCCGTTTCTGGGCAGTGATACAGCTGCTGGTTAACACAAACCTGTCCATTGAACACCATATCTCTACTGCAACTTAAGTTGGTGCGGATGCCGTTGATACAGAAATGATAGTTTCGACATCCCGACCCTTTATCGACAAAGAAGCCGTATTTGGCTTCGCACTGGGTGGAGTACGGCGTTTCCTCTCGGTGACTTGTTTCTTCGTCGGTAGGTTGTGCGTCTTTTTCTGGTGAGTGACTCCCTCTGACTCTTCCTTGTGCATCACTCGGAGTGAGCATTAACGTCAGGGACGAATAACTCGGGGGCAACTTGTTCGGTGAATAGCGCTCCTCGTATGTCGCAAACGGGCAGAGATAAGATGCCGGATCTACGCACTTTTTGCCATCGAAGAGTCGGCCTCCTGAACAAGTCAACGTGATCATTTTGAAGCCACCAAGACAAAAGAAGTAGTTCCTGCACCGGGTGGACAAATCGTGATAGTAGCCTGTGGATAAACCCACACAATCTTGCTGGCCACGGGGCTCGGAGGGACATTGATATTGACTGGCACTCACACAACGTGTCCCATCAAAAACTCCTTCATTGGCACACAGGTAAGTAGCTTTGAAGCCACCCGAGCAGAAGTAGTAACTCCGGCACCCAGATTCGTAATCTGGGTAATACCCATCGCGTTTCGTTTCACAGTCTGCCTTGTGCGGCGATATCAGCACATTCCCGCTACCACCAACTTCCGATTTCCAAGGCGGCAGGCTCACCACCTGGTTTACCAAGGTTCCTGCGAGACAAAACGAAAAAAAAAATACATTGCAATAAATCAAGAGCGAGGCAAGCGCTTCAGAAGGGGGGTCATTAACTTTAATGACATCCTAACAAGATCGAATTCTTTCGTGGAGGAGGCCTCATGTGCTGGGGATGAACCCAGCAAAACATCTGTGGCTAAAGGGCAAAACCGTGAATCATGCCCCGATGCCGGATCTTCGAGAACTCAACTTACTTCTTCTATGTTGGCACTCTGGAATGTCTGCGCACCCATAATGGGTCAGAACAAAAACCCAAAACCGATCCCTCAAACTACTGTACGGCATGCACTAAAGTTTAAGAAGATCTTTGGGTACTATGTGGAAAAATAATCAAATAATAATAAAAAGCGCTGAGCACGATTCACAAAAGGCTTTTAAAGGCAGGAGGTTTTTAAAATCGCAGGTTTCAAGGGATGAAAGTCTCCGTGCCCAAGCCCTGAGAGACGGCTGCTGCTGTGGCACGTTGGTAAGTGGTTTTCGTGAGATCCGGGATTCCCTGATGTGATGTAGTAGTTGGACGGGGAACTGAAAACCACCAACGAGAACGTTTCCCTACCAATTATCCCTTCTTTGTAGTAAGCCCATCTCCCAGCTTGGTCAAACCATCTTCTGCCTTGTATTCGATACTGTTAAAGATCACAGTTTGCATATCAACAATCTGATGGCTCTGAAACGATAAAGATGTATAACCAAGACAGAGCCCTACTCTAAAACCTAGGAATGACCAACGGTTACTCAGTACCTAATAAAAACACTCTTCTGTATGTATAAACGGAGACCGACAAATACAAGTAGGCAAAGAGCTTTGCTCACGCCGATATTTAATAAAAAAAACCTGATGGCTCGTCGATTTAATCCCTAAGTACGCAGTTACTGTCTTTACATGAAACACACAACAAGAAAATACTTCCTACCCGTACTTTGGCTTACAAGTGAGTCTCAGGGAACATACATGAATGGGAAACTCGACTTACCAACGATGACTATAAACGCGTTCGTCGTGAGTGTTGACAGAGCCATGATGGAATGTGATTTCCGTTTTAGATTACACGAATAAATGATAGCGTTTAAATGCCAATTACTATCAGCAGGCGGGTAAGCACGGCAATTACAGCAGCCACATTCTTATCACGCGTTCAACCTTGTTAAAGCCCAAACAAGAGGATCCGGTTTCTATTTCAGTTGTGTCCGTTTCCAGCAAACTCCTCGCAAATACGTGCGCGATGGATTCGTGATCTCACTTTGAATCACACTGTTGCTCCACACACACACACTTAGCTAAAGTCCCTTGCGACTTGAATAGGCTTGTGCGTAAGGCGAGTCGAACGACTTTCTGCTCAACTGACTAGGAAGAGCTCTTTCTCTGTTGAGGTCCGAAAGCGAGAAACTAGGAATCCACGGGTCAGACTCGATAAGTTCTGAGCTTTCTATCAGCACCTGCACACCTTCCCAACTTTCTCCTCGTCCGGGAGCATAAAACACGGTCACGTAAGTGCTAGGAGTGCGAATTATGCAGACGAACCCACACAAGCGGAGTAGCGAGTAGAGAATAATTGGGCGAGCAGCACCCACGCAGATGCGAACTTGGCTGTGAAGAGAATGCGAAACGTTTCCGGCCCAAGCCTCTAGTTCAAATGAGTGAAGGTGCACAGGCTACGGTAGTCTATATGGGACGTCGCTTAGCGGGAAAAAAAAAGACGATGCCTACGGAAAAGTGTTTGGGCATCCTGACGTCATAATGGTACCTCGTCCTGATCCCGGAATGCTTTTTTGGGCTTCCAATAACAGTGGCTAAACATTCCTTTGCCATGGAAGGAACGGAACTGGTTTGTTACTCTAAGTAAGCCAAGTCCGGCATTGTTTGACTGCACGTGCACGTAAAATGGTAAATGACTTGACTAAAACACTTTTATTCAGCTACGCACTTAAAAGTAGATCAAAGGGGAAGTACCTTTACCTCATTTGAATAACTGGAACAACGTGTTTTCGTACTAGTTTCAACGTAATTGTGTGCGATAATGAATCGATCGCTTGGAACTCGTGGTGGGATTCCCAAAATACAAAACACGAGTCGTCGGCACGACAGACCCGACAATGGAACGACAAAAGAAGGCAATTTTTCCCCAGTCACTTGACTGCGGAAAAGAAAAATTATACAGAAAAGCAAAAACAAAAAGGTACTTTTTTTAACACAAGGCATTTATTGCGCTCCTCATTATTTTATTCCGTTTTTTGCCCTTGCTATCCCTCGTTAATGACATGCTAAGATAGCTTAACGTCTGTGGCTACCTAGTCTCTGATTTATGCTAAGCTATGGGACGACTTGCACGAAAAGCAAGCCGTTCCAGGATATCCGGGTGTATGAATGACTGAAGGGCCTTAAACTTCACAACTTTTTAAACCAAGTGACCAAAAAAAGAGGACTAATGACCTTTTATTTAGAGTGGATCACGCCGCCGTCGCAAAACGCACGTCGCAAGCAGCGATTGGAAAAAGGGATACGGCAAAATCGAATCACATTTTGTGAAGCAATGTATTAAAAGTACACTTATGACAAGGAATGCTAATGATCAGGCTCTGCATCTTCAAACTGTCCTACTTCCATTGGCTCTGTATCGGCACCACTCCCATTCTCTTCTCCGTCTTCTCCTAAGAATTCACCACTTTTAATATCAAAGTGAGAAAGTCCCTATATGGGAAAATACCTTCTTCGTCATACTCGTCACCTTCTTGGGCGTCTTCGAAACCGCCATCTGTCTCGTAAAGGATGCATTTATTAAGGATAGGAACTATGACTACATTTTGGCATGCGTACCGTCTGACAAGGACTCGTTAGGATCGGGGTTCAAAGCTTGACATGTCGTCATGGCGTTATACATTGCATCAATAACTCCTTTATCATCCGGGACGAATCGAACTTCGGTCATTTGAGAATCTGAATCGTCATCTTCACCTTCTTCGTCACTTCCCTCTTTGTCAGATTTTACATCTAAAGAAAGACGTGTTACTTTTTTCGATTACAACCATATCAGTAGACAAACCCGACTCATCCAGTTTAATATCGAGCATAAGGTACAAACAATCATGTGGAAATGCTGCGGTATCTCTTGATACTGCATGTAATGCAATGTTGAGGTACTCTAGTGAGAATCCTTGTCCGGTCGCATCATTTACCCATAAGACACGACTAAACATGTAAAGTATTCCACCGTGTTAGTACAAAACTATTAATACAGTAAAAACGGCGATTGGTCACAGGATACCTTTCTGCTATATACAACGTGCCTTTCCCCATGTCCTTATTTCCAATAAACGCTGTGGTCGCGGATTGTTGGTGTTTAATGCCATCTTCAGGAACCTGGAAAGCTGTTAAAACCACCATTTTCCTACCACACGATGCAATAAGCTAAAGAAAGTTTCTTTATTACAAATGCAAAATAGCGCCAAGCAACTAGTTACCGCGTTTTGGAATCATTCGAACTAAAACAGCTTAACAATACCCGTCGCTAGATGGCAGATGTTACACAAATATCTAAAAGCCACCTTGTAGGTACAGTACTCAAAAAAGGAAAAAAAGGGCCTCAGCCAATGTTTGCGCCACGCCAGTCTTACGAGCGGTGTCTCACTCTATCGTATTCCGATGTTTCTGTGACCCGCAGGGAAGGATTCCCCAGTGTCTTGAGGATGTTAGCCTAGGCGCTTTTTTTGGTACTCTAATGTACGGTGTATTTGATTGGCAGTAGCAGAAACAGCTACTGTCCACATCGCAAGGGGAACAACGAGGTATGAGTGATGTCCGGTTTTCCCCGTAGTCGACGGTCGAGGCGAAATAATTTATATCAATCTCGTTTTTGCTTTGTTTTGTTTCCGTGAAGCATATTACAGTAGAACCCACTTAAGAGCAAACTACATAGCGACAAAACACGCCTAATGGCAAGTCTACTCCCATTTAACAATAGTCACCTCGGATAACAGCAAAACCCCCTTAAGGACTAGCCGGCGGGCCGGTTCGGGGTTCTTGCTGTTCAGCGGGTTCCGTTGTACCTTCTTGAGATTTGTTATGAGTAAGTTTTTACACTGCAATGCTTTGGAATGAACGTCACATTTCGGCATTATAATTGCAAGAGGATGCGAACAGTAACCTCGGATATGTTAAGATTCTACAGCTAATTTACGATTGTACACGTTTGTATACTTGTTTGTATTTGCTACTTAAAAATAACCCGTGTCTTTTTTTGTGAGCAGCCGATGTTTGTGAATTAAATATTGTGCGCTCCGGAAAGGGGAATCCGGTTTGCGTGAGCAATAACTATCGCATTGGTTCATGATTGATGCTTGTAAACTTCTGCTTTCAGATGGTCCCATTTCAAAGAATCATTAGTGGCAGGCAGTAGCGTATCCAGGATTTCATTTCGGGGGGGGGGGGGGGGG